>JANHGC010001792.1:57803-72265 GCA_027560395.1 Boaedon fuliginosus
ATTTCATTAAAGTCCTCTTTAACATCCGAACGAAACGCTCTCATTTCCTCTTTCATCATGTCCATATCGGCCCGAACGTTCTTTAGTAAATCTCCGATGTTGTCCAATTTCTCCTCCACCGACATTTCCCGGCTGTTACAATCCATTCCTCACGAAGGGTCGCGCCGCCGTCAGGATTTCTTTTTCGGGCTCTAAACTTTTCTTCCGCCCGCTGAATCAAATCGGCTGCCCTTCTCACTCTCAGTTCTCTGGCCAGCACTCACAAAGGGGTTCCTGAGGTATCTCCAATTTATCAATCGGTCTTTTACGCCCGTCTCACCGGTTTGGATGTTTGAGATGGCTTCTTCTTCTTTACTCCTCCTGCCTCTGCTTCCTCCGAGGTTCCCGGCTAAATAACCGCCATTTTGGCGGTCTTCCTGCTCGACCTTAGCTAGAGCTTCAGGAAGTGAGGAGGGGATTGGCGGTTCCCCTCTACTCTTCTTCCCACGCTCCTCCGCTTCGTCTATCCTCCGATAGACTTGGGGTCTCTTACGGACCCTGGGGTCGGCAGTTCTGGGGGCAGGGTCTTCAGACGCGAATTCCCCGCGGCCAGTGGCACCGGAAGTGGCCCCGGAAGTCCCTGACAGTGCATTTCTTACTACACTTTTCTACCTATCTTGCAAGTTTGAGGTAGATTGGTGCAGAACTGTAAGTTTGTATAAAGCATATACAAACACACATCCGCACCTCACCTCTCTTTTATAGATATAGATTCCATTTATTCTGTGGGAGTTCCTGATTTAGCATCTTCACCCATTTCTAAAACATGTTATTATTTCTAACAAAATTGCTCAGCATTTTCTCTTTTCCTTGCACTCTTAACTATTCTTTTCTCTTTTTGGCTATATCCTTTGTATCCCTTGTTTGTATAAGAACATTATCCTATGTCCTTTTCTTAGTGTCATTTTGTAGCAATTATTCTCTTATATGTATTTTCCTCATCCACAGCCTCTTTCATTTCACTATTTCATTGATCATTATTTTTCATTCTTACTATTAATATTGGTAACATTCCATAAAATAATTCTTTTCATTAACTTCCAAATAGTGTTGAAATCTTTCCTTTTGTCAGCTGTTCATTTATTCTGTTTTCTAATACCTGTTCATACTTGTACTTTCTATTCTTGAACTTGTTTTATTTTTCAGTTTTGGTTTTTTTCATATATTTTTTCTTCCATGTCTGTTTTATGATGTACATCTGATTGCATAAGAATGAACCATGATGATGTAATATGGTTCATTAGAAACTTGCTTTTTTCACTATTATTGCTCAACTCACAATGGAGCATTACTAGCCATAGATTCATGTCTGCTTGTAGGTGAGTCGAATCTCCTAATGATCAGTAGGTGCTATTGATAGACACTAAAGTTCTTCTTATGTTTTCTCTGTAGCAGATGTGAAATGTAGGGCAACTTGGTCACTTCCCAAAGCTAGCAGTAGCAGCAGCATTTCATTATTTTGGATTGCACAGAACTGTCAGTAACTGCACAATAACTGAGCATTGTTGGCAATCTCTGTACTCATCTATTAGCAAGTGATGGCATATTCTAATGGGCTGTACATACTTTGTGTGGGCTGCAGGCCCATATGGATATTAAATTGCCTATTCCTATATATTTCTGTAATGCCCTGCTCATGTAACAGTCAGAAGAGCTCACTCAAATTATGTTTAGTTTCAGTTGTGAAATCAGATGACTAGACAACAGAAGGATTGATAATCTGGAAAACTTTTCATTCTCTTGAATATGTGCACAAGCAATTCAATGAAGTTCTGGAAACCATAGGATGACTCTTCTATAGCATTTTCCATCTTTGTGTTTTATACTTATTGTTCTCTGCAGATTCATATACAGGTAGTCCTCAACTTATGACCACAATTGAGCCCAATATTTCTGTTGCTAAGCAAGACAGTTGTTAAATGAATTTTGTTCTATTTTACAACCATTTTAGCACAATTGTTAAGTGAATGACTCCAGTTGTTAAGCGAATTATGTAGTTAAGTGAATCTGGCTTCCTCCACTGACTTTGCTTGTTGCAAAGTCAGCCAGCTGAAGGTTACAGATGGTGATCACATGACCATAAGATGCTGCAATCTTCTTAAATACATGCTAGTTTCCTAGTGACAAAATTTTGATCATGTGACCATGGGGATGCTGCAACAGTTGTAAGTGTGAAAACTGGTTGTATGAAACTTTTTTAGTGCTGCTGTACCTTTTAACAGTCACTAAATGAATGATTGGTCGAGGACTACCTGTAACCGATGTAAATAAACAGGAAATGTTTTCCAGCATCATGAGCTGTTCCGTACAAGTGGATTAAAATTTCCAGATTGGTTTCATACTGTATACATGTGGTAATAAAATCACTTCATATAATTAGATGTATGTATGAATATATGTACGTATGCATGTATGTATCTTTCTTGGGTTGGGTAATTCAGTGCTGAGAAGAAGGAAGAAAGCAGTATGCAGACCAGACATGATATCAAAGGAAGTGTGTGATAGTGAAGTTGAATTGACTAATTAGGCCTACAGTCCACTATCCATTTCCTCCATTTTATGTTGTAACAAATGACACTGCCAGAAAGATATTGGATAGAATATTGAGGGATTATGAATAGTTGAGCAGGAAGACAAATGAGATTGGAGAATAAGTAGCATTCTTATCCATTTTCCAACTCGGTTGGGAATAGGTTCTGCACCATGACCATTCAAGATATGATAAGCATTAACATTTAAAATCAGGAATAGGGATTTTAACAGTTTATTTCTCCCAATGGAATTTTGACTTTTTGCATTTTTACATTCATAATTAAGAAAAGAATAAACAAAAACCATATTTCCTTTTTAATAGGTGAGAATGGTTAGGGACTGTGTAGACTTGGTAGAATTCCTCTGCAAATATCTTTCTTTTTTTATTTTTTATTTTTCATCACAGCAAAACGAAATTATACGGTTTGAAGCCTCTTAGGTTTAATTCCATCTTACTAGGCTCATTGAATTCAATTAACTGCAAGTAAACTCTGTTAATGGAGAATGGCAGTATTTCATTGCTTCACTGTCTAAAAAAATACTGGATGACATTTTCAAATAATATCTGTTATGAATGTCAACATTCTTGTCAGTGCATTTGGAGCTGCTATTTCAAAAACATTCAGATGTAAGAGGCACAATCTTGCAGTGGTTCTGCTCCTTCCTCAGTGAGCAATTCCAATTAGCTATATTGCATTAATTGGTTCCCTTTCTTTAACATCTATAAAGCTGCAGGGGCAGGCCATTTGACTGTTGGGAGGCGGTATTATCTATATGATGATGATACCTAATTATACATCATCATTACCCTGGTTGTAGGGGAAATCTTGTTGAAGTTCTTTCTTGGGGCTTGGAAGCTTTGGGGGTCTAAATGGGGCACAACAAACTCAACAAGACTAAGTTGCAGTTTGTATATTGGGGATATTGATCAATTGTTATTTCTGGATTGGTGAGCATGAGCTGTGAAGAAGCAGGTTTGTGATTTCCTTCTTGAATCAAGACTCCTATTTGAATAGTAGGTTCAGTTGTGACTTTTTCTGGTGCAAGATGACCTGGCTAGTATTCACAGCCATATTATCACCCAGATGTACATGACACTCCCTTTAAATATAGTTGGTAAATTACAATTAGGTCAGAATTCAGTGGTCTTATGTTAATAGGCATTTAAGGCTAAAGGCATGTAATGCCAATATTGTGGACCTTGCTGTGATTCCCAATTCAGTTCCAAGTTGAATTTAAAGAGCTGTTTTTATCCATAAACCCGTTTAGAATTTGGTAGTTGAGTATCTGCAGAATTGCCTTTTCCAATCTGTATTGTCCTGTTCTACTAGATCTTTGAGGGACACTTTCTTTGCAGTTTCACATTTCCAGGGGAGGCAAAGCAGGAAGGTACCCCCTCTCATTGGCAGTGCTGATACTATGGAAGGTTTCCCATGTAGAGATTGAGCTAGCCATTTCCTTGACGGCCTTGAAAAGTTTGTTAAAAATGGAGTTTTTCTGGAGAGAATTCCAGTGCTACTAATGTATTATGCAATCTTTTTCTTTTTTAGAGTCATTTTGTTATGCGTCAAGTTAGTCATTCATTTTATGATTTCACAAGATTGCAGCAAGATATACAGTAAACTAAATACGTACTTATATATATTTATTCATTTATTTATTTGATAAATTTATTTGTTGCCCATTTTGCTGTGGGACTACTCTGTGCAGCTTACAATGGTAAAATGGAAAACAATTGATAAAAATATAAGCATAACAATAGCAAAGCAATGAAGTGATAAAAATAAACAATGAAAGTACAATAATATGAATTAAAAAATGGCTGGAGGGAGAGCTGGAAGTAGAGGAGGTGGGGTGGGGTCAGCTAATTGTAGGCACCTCCACTGTGGTACTCACCTGTTGGGTCTCCAGACTAACTGGCAGAGCCAGGTCTTCAAAGTCCTTGCAGAATGATAGGATAGTGGGAGAAAATCTCATCCTGGAGGCGGTGGTGGGATTCCAATTTTTTTACTACAAGTTATGTGGGCGTGGCTAGATGGGCGTGGCTATGTGATTGGCCAATCAGAGGTGGTATTTGCTGCGGTCAGCCAATCAGAAGTGGTATTTGCCGGTTCTCTGCACTAATCAAAATTATCGCTACCGCTTCTCCTGAACCTGTTGGAACTGGCTGAATACCTCTGCCTGGAGGGCAGGATGTTCCAGAGAGTCAGCATTAAAGCCGAGAAGGCTCTTCTCCTGGAGTCTGCCAGTTGGAATTCCTTGACCAACGAGATCCTCAGAAGGCTTTTTCTGCTGGCGCAAGTTAGGGTTGACTTGTCTAAGTGGGATGAGACACATCATCAATTAATCTGGACCTATGTCATGGAGAGCTTTATAGGTCATAACCAACACCTTGAACTGCACTTGGGAGAAAATCGGCAGCCAGTGCAGCTTGCAGAGCAGTGATGTAACAGGTTATTCTACAGGCCCCACAGACTGCTTGTGCTGCCACACTTTATACTAGTTGAAGCTTCTGAATGCATTTCAGGGGTGGTCCCAAATAAAGAACATTGCAGTAATCCAGATGAGAGGTGACTAGGACTTGAGTCATCTAACTTCTGGAGAGTATCCAATTTATTAATATGGACAATTAATGTATGGAGAAATTAATATCCATACAAATTGAAATATTTGAATATTTGAATCCACACAAACTGAATTATCTTTGGTACAAGAACCAGAGCAAATTGTGACTATCCACAAACATGAGTATTTATTTGCACCCAGATTCAAAGATTCTGCTGCATATGCAACTCTTATAAAGTGGTTGCTTTTGGTCTGCAGAGGCAGAATTATTAGTCAGAAGAGAGGTAGAAGGATAAGGGTGAATATGTCTTTCAGGCGAATCTGATAGTTGGAGATCTGAATAATAATTTGAGCCTCTGATCACTTTGTATAAGGTAAAGTGGATTGGTATATGTACGTGGTTGAATTGTAAGAGGAAGGAGAATCAATATCTGTATGTGAGTTGTTATTTCAGAGCTTGATCTTTCAAGTTGCAATTTATAAACTGGCAATTGGCATTAATGTCTTACTGTTTGGAGCCAAAGTGGTCTGCAGAAGAATAATTGAAGTGTCTAGCACTTTGACAAACCAGAACAGTTGGACTGGCAGATTACAAGGTTTGCAAATAAATGTTACCTATTTTTCTTTGGACTAACAGAGATGCTTACTCTGCATTACATATGTGATAAATCAAGTTACTTGTCCATTAATAAATAATAAGCTCAACAACTGAAATAATTTTCTGTAGATAGCTACATTTATTTATTTATTATTTTATTTTATTTTATTAAATTTATACCCCGCCTCTCTTCCCCGGTCAGGGGGAACTCGAGGCAGCTAACAACATATTAAAAGATACAATACAATACAACTTAAAATATTAACACAAGCAATCAATACATTCAAAAGGGGAGGGGTAGATAGGTAATCAATTCCAGGCACTCCGGCAGAGCCAGGTCTTTGTGGCTTTACGGAAGGCCAACAAGGTGGGGATGGTCCTGATCTCAATGAGCAGTTGATTCCAAAGGGCCAGCGCTACCAGAGAAGGCTTTGGCATGGGGACCCACCAGCCAACATTGTTTAGCTGACGGGACCTGTAGTAGGCCAACTCTGTGGGACCTAATTGGGTGCTGGGAGGCATGAGGTAGCAGAAGGCGGTCTCTAAGGGCTTTAAAAGTTGTTACTAGCACCTTGAATTGCACCCAGAAGACCACTGGAAGCCAGTGCAGCTCACGGAGGATAGGTGTTACATGGGTATACCGAGGCACCCCCTCAATCACTCGCACGACCACATTTTGCACCAGTTGAAGTCTTCGAGTGCTCTTCATGGGCAGCCCCATGTAAAGTGCATTACAGTAGTCCAAATGAGAGGTGACAAGGGCATGAGTAACAGTGAGAAGAATCCGGTCCAGGAAGGGGCACAACTGGCACAGCAGGCGAACCTGTGCATAGGCACCCTTGGCCACAGCTGAAAGATGATTGTCTAATTGTAGCTGTGGATCCAAGAGAACCCCCAAGTTGTGCACCCATTCTGAGGGAAGTAATTTGTCTCCCCCCAGCATAAGAGATGGAGAGCAAAGACGTAAGATTAAGCAAAACATCCATTTCATACATAAGTATCCTTTTGGTTGTTTCTGCCTCTTAACTCTTGTTTATTAGAAATGACTGAGGTTTGTACTTATGAGGCAATTTGAAGATTCAAGACAATCAGTATACCTTGTAATGAAGCAGTTAAAAGACAATCTGGATTAAACGATCAGGATGCAAAAACAAACTAATGTACAACATGCAGTTGAAGCTGCTTTCTTCCATTTGAATCACTCAGGACTACAACACCCAGCATCCCAGCTAGCCAATAACCTCACAGTGCCTGCACCTAGCCATGATGATGCCAAAATGATGGCACATGTGTCATTTTGCAAGCACTGCAATTTTTTAGTTGTGTGTCCCAATGTGACACCCAAATATCTTAAGGAGCAGAGTTTTCATTGTGACATCACAGCACATATTAATATTAAATCATTGGATGCCCGTGAATGTCTTAATGGTTGGGGATGGTTGACATTGTTGTTCAATAGCTATGGAAGACAGGTCTAAGTCCTTGCATGAACTGGCTTACACAAGCGGCAAGTAACTCTGAGCGCATTTAAGACAAACAATGCAAGGTAAGGGTCACGTCTAAAACCCTTAGAAAAGGCTTACATTTGCAGTAAGGGGACAGATCCATTTGCTCTCATAGTGAGGAATGTAATATTGTATTCTGCAGGAAATGTTGAATGGTTCTCCTTGTAACCGCACATAGTCCGCTATTTCTCCAATAGAAACTGTCAAAGACTGAAAGTTGTCTAGGAAAAGTCAGGAAAGTCGTTAAATACAGATTAAAGTAGAAGGCTTGTCAGTCAAAGAAACCTAACATCTTCATCTTTTCTTATACTATTCTTTTGCTATTTTGCTTAATGGCTGTGTATTTTTTAAAAGCTCCTGATCCTTTTAGCATCTTTTCCAGCAAAGCTTTGACACAATGAATTCAGAAGTTATCCCAGTTTTTCATGGAGAGGATTTCCCATTTTACTTTACATTATTTCAAACCAGTTCGGCAATGACAGTAAAGTACAACTAATGTGCTATCCCTTTGCTATTTCTGCTTAATGACCATGCATTTTTCAAACCTTTCAGCATTTTTTTCAGCAATTTGGACACAATGGATTGAAAAGTTATCATGGATGGGGGTCCCCATTTTACCTTTCATTATTTCAAACCAGTTTGGCAGTGATAATAAAACCAACTAATATACTGAAACAGCTATTCATTGCCAATATGTACACTTGTTCTTTATTGATTAATATTGATCTAGCACTGTACAGCAAAATGAATATATAGAATTTGGAATCAACCTTTCCACATTGAAAAAATGAACCACGTGCATTGGAGCACTTTTTCTAAATGCTGCGACATCAACTGCCCCCCAAGGCTTGGAAACACATGTTCAAGTCATGACAAAAGACCTACCATAGACAGGAAGAATAATTCTGCGTGAAATCACCCACTCGCCTTGAACCTCAGCATTACACTCATAGAACCCTGCATCATTCAGGTCTACTTTATGAATCCATATTCCTTCCTTAGGACTGAACGAGACTCTTGAGTGAACTGGAGAAGAGTCCTTAAGTAGGGTCATGTTGCCTGTGAATCCTGGGTCAGCAATCAGGCATGGAATCAAGGCATCCCTGCCCTTTTCCACAGAAGGATAGAAATTGTGAAGACCACACCACACAGACTCAGGATCTGTAGAAGAAATATGTTATGAATCCATATGGTAGCTTGGCACGCATAGAAAAACATCTGGAATTAATCTGAAATAAGGTTGTCTGGTGCTGACTTGGTGGTGAGAGCAAAATCTCTGAGTATTCTCGGGTATTCTCTCTCAGTCGAAGCTGTTGTTGTATTTGTGGTGTATTTGTTTCTTTATGAGATATGTCCTTTGCCCCAACCCAGCATACATTCTAGACAACGTACAAATATTAATTATAATAGAAGTAATAAGAAGATCCAATCTGGGTCGGTCACCAGGAACAGAGGTTTAATCTAGTGAGCTTTTGGACTCCTGCTGGAGTCCATCCTCATGAAGCTTCTCTCTCACATTCTGGTGACCCAGATTGAATCCTGCAACATTATCTTGGGGAAGATATATTTGTCTTCTTTTGTAAAAATAATAAGATAATGTATACAATAGCAAATCAATATCAAGTAGCTTAGTGTGATCACTTCCCCCCATTGGGGGAAGAGAGGCGGGATATAAATCAAATAAATAAATAAATAAATAAATAATATTTGCTAAAGTCAGTCTTGTCTCAGGAGAAGAGTTCCCTCTCATTGTGCTTCATGGTAGGAAGGGAACTTCAGCAGGTTTCGGTCTTCCTCATTGAATGGAATTAATTCCTCATTGAATTAAATTGGTCCAAGGCTCCAAGACTTACAGAGCTTTATATGTGATAACTAGCATTTTCAACCATGCTTGGGTAACAGGTAATAGCTACAAAGCAGTAGTGCACTGTAGCAGTAATACATTTTGCAGCAGCTAAAGTCTCTGCATGATCTTCAAGGGCAAATTTCTTGGCCACGGCCACCATTTGCAGGAGTGTGAATCCAAAGTCATTTATCCCATCAGGTCAGTTTTGGCTCTTAAAAAAACACATCAATAGATTTTCCCAGGACAATTTGCTTAGCAACCTCATTCTTCAGTTCTTCCAGTTGTTAAATGAAAAGTGCCCCCAAATTGTAAGTGTGTTCTCCTTGGGGCACAATCTGGCCAACAGTCAAAGTTGATAAAGTTCTATGATTGTAGGCATCTGAATTAACAACTGCCTCTTTTGCTTGAAAGGACTCCATTCTATGAGTCATTCAAATCAGCTAATTTCCCATGGTTGAACTGGACAAATTTGCAGCAGGGATTTCCCATGATTGCTTTGTTTCATATAGGAAAAAAAAATTTGTATAGTTAACCCTTGCTGATCAAATTACTCAAAAAAGGGGTCAGTTTCTAATCCTGCTGGCCTAGGTTTTCCATCTTTCACCAAGTGTCTTTGTTTCCTAATGGAACAAGAGCCTAACATATCCACAGTAGGCTTTACACGCCGCACTTTACAAACCCTTCATCCACTGTAAAAACACTGACAGCTGACAGCGGAGGTATGGGGAACACAATTCCCAGTCAGTGTTTATTTAGCAAATATGCAATGATTTATTTTCAGAGCATATGAGAGATAATAAAGAAAAATCTGGTTACCTGTTACAGCCACATATATAGTTCTAATCCCCTCTTCTGGTTTGTTGATATAAGCACACTGGTAGCTTCCCATCTGGTTGCAACTAGCGTTAGGCATGTAGAGGGTGCCGTTGTCATACACCATCATGGTGGACCCATTCTGGATACCGATCCACTCAACAGAGAAATTCCCTGAGCAAAGTAATTTGACTGAGTCTCCTTGCTTCACCCTCAGAATGTCAAGATTAGGATGAATGGTGGGAGAAGCTGAGCCTAAAATGAAGAACAATGATATTGTTTTTTGTGATTTTGCAATTCTTTATTCTGAGAAGTACCTCAGGGTGGCAGGAATGCTATTACTTTGTACTTATATATATATATATACACACACACACAATTTGGCTGCCCTTCTCACAATACTGATTCTGACTCTGACTCTGACTCTGACCACTGACTCTGGATAGCAAACAAAGATGAAAAAAAAAACCCCAAAGTTAAAAGCAACATCCCTTGAGGTAAATCAGTCCTAAGATGACATTAATAACTAAGCTTGCTTACCCTTCTGAGGACACAGTCAGCTCTTCAGAGTGTTACAAAAAGCTAAAAGGATCAGGGCATCTGAATTTCTGGGTCAATGTTCGGTCACAAGGCTATAGAAAACGGTAGACATGATTGATTATAGAAGATTTGTCTGAGGGCAATTTTGAGAAAAACTGACCAGTCTAAACTAATTACTGTCTGGATGAAAGGTGAACATGTCATGCCACCTACCCTCAACACAACCATTCTATATTAGCAGAATTACCATATTTGGCAGACATTAAACCATGTCAGGGTGAAGATCAGCTGGAAATGCCAGTGTTAAGATAGGAAGTGCCAAGGGGGCTTACTTCCCACTGGCCCAACTGTTCCACTAGCATAGAAGAGCAGGTATTCCCTGCAGATCTGTGATCAACCTGATCTCATCAATGTGTCCATTTAATTGAAGCTTGTGTGCTGGCATCTTCAGGTCAGCAATGACTTTTCCTTTAGCAAGCAGTTCCACAGATTGTCCAGTTTCACCTTTCTCCTTGCTGCCTGATTTTATTTCTCACCTTTGTGAACTGGTCACTTTTTGATATGTCCTTAAGTCTACAGTTCCTGTGTCTCTTTTCTCTTGGTCAGGCTGTGGGGTTCCTTTTGTTAGATCTCTGTGAATACCTTAACTATTTTTCTGCCCCAGCTGTTGCTTGTTGCAAATTCACTTCTGCACCCTACATCAACTTACTATTCCTTATAAGTTTTCACATAGTAGTGCTGCTTTGAGACTAAAGACAGGGAATTGTAAAATAAAATTTTCTACTCATGGTTGCTGGGCCACAGCTGTCCTTAATCTTTTACAGAAGAAAGTCAATGGTCATTATTTGTATTCTTCCAGTGGATGGAGTCATAATCTCATGCATTTTTGTGACAGGTACATGCCCAACCATGATAGAGGATTCAGTTCTACAGTTCAGTTTCTTTGAAAGAGAAACATAAACAATCTCTGTTTTCTCAGATAATTTTCCTATTTCCATTTGGGATTTTTGCTAATATATTTTGGATATATCTGGTCGAAATTCAGGCTTTCTGGAACAGCTAGGTTTGTTTCAGAAAGAAAACAACTAAGATTGAAATAGCTTCATTATTTTAAACAACCTTCTTGCGAATTTGACTCTAGTGGCCTGAGAGGCACATGTAGCCTACATTCTTAAAGAGCACATTATTTCGGACATACAGATAGAGCCTATAGCTCTGAATGGGATATTATTTTTCAAAAAAATTGTCCCAAACCTCTCTCACATTTCTCATACATGCACGGACATTCTGTATTTTGGCTTGCCAAATTATTTGCTCCTTGTGTTCGGAGAATTATTGCATTTCCAGAACTTGCCAAAGCCCTAACATTTCTGGAAAAGGGCTTAATGTTCCTAATCTTTCAAAGATAAAAAGCATCTGAGGTACATACCTTTTTGCATCGGTATTTTTGCTGCTTGCAGCTGTTGACGAAAGGTCAACAAATAGAAATAATCCATTAAAAAAAATACATGTCCTAACTGCCTATTTTACCTCTGTGTTTATTAAGTTGATGAATATGCATTTGGGATGGAACACTAAAAGTCCTTCGTAATATTTAAAGTAATATTTCTTAGGAAATGCACAGGGACAAAAAAAAAGTCTCACTTCTATCTAAACTACATCTTAAAGATACAAGAGATACAAGACTCCAGAAACAGGAAGTCCCCTTTATCTCTCAAACACAGAGGCTCATTTAATTATTGACAGGGTAGATGAGAAACAGACCTGAAGACAATCTGGGAAGACCCTTCCCCTTATCTAAGTCTTGCTATTTGCCCTGGTGTCCAAAACAGGGGCAAAGAGATGATGCACATGCTAACTTGGGCAGGCAAAGGGGAAGCACTTATAACTGATGGCTAAACTGGCCCTTTCTCTTTGAAGGTCTGGATATCCCTACTCCTCAGGTCTAGGCGAGTGGCCAGGATAGCAGGTCTAAAGCACAACTCTGGGACAATCCTGGTCAAAAGCTGTACAGATCTAAGGGGCTTGATAATGACAGATGGAACAATCAAGGGGAATCAAGAAACTAAAATAGTTCTATATTATTATTGTTGTTGTTATTGTTGTTATTGGGCCATGGTGATGCAGTGGTTAGAATCCAGTATTGCAGGCAAACTCTGCTCACAGTCAGGAGTTTGATCCTGAACAGCTCAAGGTTGACTCAGCCTTTTGTCCTTCCACGTTTGGTAAAATGAGGACTCAGGTTGTTGGGGGCAATATGCTGACTCAGAGTACTGTAAATCAGTATCCCCCCTCCCACAACCTTTCTGGCTTCAGGGACTGGTCTTCCATGTTCTGGGGGGCTTGGGAGGTTGTGTGGGTTGGCTGAGGAATTCTGGGAATTGAAATCCATGTATCTTAAAGTGGCCAAGTTTGAAAAACATTGTTTTAAGTAACAGTGTCCCAAAAAAAGATAAAGAAAGGAAAAGTGAAATCATGTATGGAGCATTAAGAATGAAACAAAATACCAGATTCCAAAATATCAGCGACAGCCTTCAATGGCTGTCAAGGAAGAAACAAGAGGAAGAAAAAGCTTCAAGTTTTTATAAGACCCAAAAGACTATTCCTCTCTCCCCCAAACAGCGCTATTTTTTTTGCAGAGTCAGTGATTTCTTTTGACCGCCACATATATTTGTAAGGAAAACATGGGGAAGTGAGAAATATTTCTGTGACTCAGATCTGCTGAGGAAGGCATCAGAGAAGACAAGCTTTTTAGTCCCTTTCAGCAACAGAGGAAACACATTGAGACTGGTGGTCTCTGTCCCTCTTCTGTGGTTGTCTCCTCTGCCTCATCCTCCCCTCCCTATTTTAACTCTTCAATTTTGCTGTTCTTTCACTTCTGTTTTTTTAGTACTTGACTAAGGGGGGGAGCAAGTAGGGTGGGATGAGCCTCTATGACATACTCATGGCAGTCCCCTGAAATGAATTCTGCTATTATCTTGGGTGGGAGGGGCTCCCCATAGATTTCAACTCTTAGTTTGTGATGTTTTCTCTTTAAGTGTTTAAAAGACTTTTTAAACAGTTGGATCTTTTTATTATTTATGTCCATATTAAGTTTTGACTACATTCTGACATGTCCTAAGCTTCTTTGACACGAAAAGTAAAACCCATAAGTTACAATTATTCACATTTTTTTTTTAAAAAAGAGTGAATAAAAATGAGTATCAACCAGTGTGTAAGCTCTGATTCACATAGCGTCAAAGAGGACATAAAAATTCCCTAGTTTAAGTTCTGCAAAAACAAAACTTCTCAGAATGTCATGGCTGCAATCCAATGAAACAAATTTGGTTTTAATGTGAGACTTCTCACTTAACAGTTGAGCCAATCCCAGTGAGCTCAATGGGTTGAGATGAATGGGGCTGTGCAGCTAGCTGGACTATTTACTTTAGTTTGCTGATATGTGCCAAATAATAAAGAAATATTTTGGTGTTTCTGAAACAGGATCTAGACTTGGGTGAGGTAACCTTTGCAGTAGCTATAAGTAGGCCAGAATTATGCCTCCTCTCTTAGAGAAAACATACATTAATGCTAAGGTTATATCTCCTTTATCATCTTGATAATCTGCTTGTGCTTTGCTAGAACTAGGGAAATATTAATTGTGCTATTTGCTGACATATAGAATGAAAAAAAAACCCCGTTAAATAAAAATTACCCCATACAGGGATGGGTTCCTACTGGTTCGCTGGTTACCCGCTTTGTGGGCGCGCTTCCAGATCGGCTGTCAAAAGCGCACTGCGCGCGATTGACTTCAAAATCTTTGTGGTGTTCTGCAAGCACTCTGATCCAACAGCTGACTGACCTTCCCAGAACTACTTGACCTGTTTCTGGAGTTTTGACAGCCATATATACACACACACGCACATACACACACACTTATGACCAGTTACAACATCCCACAGTCATGTGACAGGTTTTCTATGTTTTTTGCCAGTTTCCAACAATTCCTTCTGGTTTCCAGTTAAAAATGTCCATTGGGGAAAATGGA
>JANHGC010001792.1:72365-85957 GCA_027560395.1 Boaedon fuliginosus
CGATCTCGCCGCGCAGCTGTTGGATCAGAGTCCTTGCAGAACACCACAAAGATTTTGAAGTCAATCGCGCACAGCGCGCTTTTGACAGCCAATCGGGAAGCGCGCCCACAAAGTGGGTAACCAGTGAACCGGTAGGAACCCATCCCTGACCCCTTATGAAAGATTTCAGTTGCATGAAAATGTCCAGTTTTGGTTGCTATGATATAAAAAAGATGTTGAGACCGTAGAAAGAATGCAGAGAAGAGCAACAAAAATGATTAGGGGACTGGAGGCTAAAACATATGATGAAAAGTTGCAGGAATTGGGTATGTCTAGTCTAACAAAGAGAAGGACTATGGCTGATATGTTAGCAGTCTTCCAATATCTAAGAGGCTGCCAATATCAAACAGGGGTCAAGCTGTTTTCTAAAGTACCTAAATTGACTTTAAATTTATAAATTAATCTGGCACGAAACATTTAGTATTACTCAGTGTTTAATAAACCAGGTGCATCTTTATGTGAACAAGTTAAAAGAAGTGCAAAGACCAATCTGGTATATAAAATTTTAGAACAAATAATAACCAGAACCATAAATGGTACTCTACACATTCAGCTATTTCAAGTTTTATTTCTTTGCATATTTATTTTGTCAAGGAACATTAAATTCATTTTGTACAGAAGATTCCATGGATTGTTCAAAAAGACTGACTGGTTATCTTGTAGCCCTTGGTAAATGGAAATGGAACAGAATAGCCCCCAATGGCTGTTTATATCACCAATAATAACCATTTAACTTATTTATTTAGGGAAATTTGTTCTCCATTTCTTAAGCTTCCAAAGAACTCTTGAGTTTTCAGACCAGTCCAGAAAATCACACAGCTAGAACAAATTGAATTTAGATTGACTCTTTGAAGAGTGGGACAATCTGATAAAGATTATTTTTGAAATCCACCAAATATTTGGATAAAGACTGAGAATACAACAGATTAATTTGTAAGTCTATCATGTATAGCAGATGAAGTAGAACAGAGATCAAGAACAGACAAAAAAAAAATCTGGTAATATTTTAAGAACATCTTTGCTAAACAATACGGTAAAAAGTAAATAAGCTTCCCGATTTAAAGAAAACAATCTAATAAAACATGATTTTAAAAGAGTTATAGCAGAATGGAACATGAACATTTATGTTCACGAGTATTAGTGTAATATGCAGAACCACTTCATATAGACACAGAAATTTGGTGTTGGGGAGGATAATATTGAATTCATGTGGAACAGGTTTGTGTTTGGGTGCATGTGTATATGTTTACATATAATCTTTATCAGCACTCTAGTTGCTTACTATGAAATATCAGACTCTTATAAGTAGAGGAATAGGTTGCAGGAACATTCCTAGAAAATGTTACCTAACTTGTCCCACCATCCATCAATTCAATTTATGCTTTTATTCTGAAGTAAGGATTACTCGAACCTATTGTCAATTCAGAGATTTTGTACACCAGATTAGGATTATAGAGGTACACACATGAATTTTTAGTGACAATCACGCTAGCAAATTCATTAGCAGTTGTAGATTAGCAGGGATTTTGCCTTTGGGGTTTGAGGGAAGGCTTCCTACTGGGTTTTTTCTCCTGCCCAAATCACCTGAATGGCAACAGGAGGTTACCACAAAACAGCTATCATTTCATCATGTTCAAAAATGTTGTGGAGTCCGGTTATGATGGTGGAGTAAAATGGGAATGTCAAAAATGTAGCTGGGTGTAGCTGCTACCAACTACAGAGCAGGACAGTTTTAATGCTGTCTTTGAATTTCCCTTGCCAGCATGTACACTGATATGGGATCAAAATATCCTTTTCCATCCTTCAGCTTTCTCTAGCCAGCTGTCCATCAAATCTCTATTCTCATCTCGGGTTTGTAATAATAATAGCCATAAAAGATATTAAGCAGAGCTTAACTGAAGAGGAAGGAAAGATGGTCTGAACTGAACTGGGCTGCCTTTCCAATATCTAGTGTTCTATGACTTTCACTTACTGAAGTTAAGCGTTCAGATATTCTCATTAAAAAGAAGGTGTTTGCAGGGTCTGTTTAAAAAAAAAGGCACACAATAAACCACAATTCCCCTTTCCTATCTTTGATATTAAAAGGGGAAAGCTCTGAAAGTTGGAGTTACAGCACTTAGCAGAGGAACAAAATGTTTAGACTTTTTTTTTTTAAAGAAGCCCATTTATCAACACTGTCTTTGACTTTTAAAGCTTGCTTGCTGCCAAAGTGTCCTTTGGGAATGTGTAAAATTTGGGGAAAATTAGAGCAGCAGTGAGGGAATAGGTTTCATCTGTAGCCATGAAGGAAGTTTCTTTCTTACTTGGGATTGGGTGATTAACTTCTGTTTTCATCTTCTCCTTACAGGTCTGAGGCTGCCCAGAAAATGGTCAGCACCTGTGCTGCTGTCCACCTGTCTCTTTAAGGCCTCTCTCCAGCCAGGCCGGCAACCTTGATTATAAAAGCTGTGCTGAGAGACAACTCAGAATGCAGTATGTGGGGGTAGAGAGGATAAGCTTCTGTTTGTGTGTGGAAGTCAAGCAGCCAGAGAGGTGTAATTTTCTCTAGCAGTACTCAGAAGAAATAGGAGTATTAGTTCTCAGAAAGAATAGTTGCTGTAGGAATAGAAGTGGGGAAGAGTGGAGTAGGGGTGAGTAGTAGTGCATAATAGCTTGTGAATGCTTGTGTGTGTTGGACCTGCATTGTTGTTGAAATGGATATACTGAAAAGAACCCATGACAAAAGCGGGGAGGCAGAGTAGGAATCTGTAAAAAAAAGTGGGATAACCAACTTAGGTGGCAACCACACAAATTGAGATGGCTTGGAGTTCAGTAAACACTCCATGACTAGAAAATGAACCCTAGATACAAAAGGAACAGAATTTGGCTCTCAGAGAAGGAAATGACCAACAATCCTGGCTGTAGAAACCAGACTTCTTAACCAGAACTTAACACCACATAAACAGACATGGGAAAGGTAGAAGGGATAGATTCTCCCTTAGAAAAAACGTACCTTGACAGACCAAACTTATCCATCCTATGCCTGTAGTTAAACCAAAGAAGAAAGACCAGCCAGAAATGGAGCTGGACTCAGATACCTGGGCCAACATCTCAGAAATATTAAAGCAACAGCAAAAGGAAAGCTTCAACTAATTAAAGAGAAAAAAGAAGCTTTGGAAGGAGGCAGAAAGTAAAGATAAGCTAAGATGAAAAAAGAGTGAATGAGCCAAGAAGAGATGAAGGGGCTGATAGACTTAAAGGAGCACCCAATAGCAAAAGAAAATGCTTTAATTAAAGAGAATGCCTTTCAAGTGAGGCAAGGACTAAAGAGGTATTCCAGAATAAGAGTGAACGAGAGACTGATGAATTGAGAGGGGCTGATAGACTTAAAAGAACCCACAACTAATCTGTAAAAGCCAGCTGGGTGATTTTGAGCCAGTCACTCTCAGCCCAACTCACTTCAAAGGGTGGCTGTTATGGGAGAAATAGGAGGGAAGGTTTGTTGGATATGTTCACTACCCTGAGTTATTTGTGAAAATAGGGCAGGATACAAATAAAAAAAAATCCAAGTTGATAAAAGAAGACAGAGAAGCCTATTTTATCATGTTTGAAAACATTACTACCTCTTGTAAATTCCCTGAGGGTGAATGCCTGACCAGAATACTCCATGTTTAACTGGAAAGATTTTGAGAGCTTGTAAGTAGTCTTCCACCAAGAGAAATAATGGACTAGTGCCATATTCAAAAAAATAATCCTATATAGGCATGCTATATCACCTACACCTATAGACAAAGATTTAGGAGCTACACAAAAGGTTAGGAGCTACACACATAACAAACAAGGGATTCATGAATTGTGGGCAAGATTGGAAAACATAAGCATGAAATAGTTGAGGTTGTATGAAAGGGAGCAAAGAAAAAGTGATAGAAGTAATTTTGTAATAGTTTCTATCCTTACCAAAGTGAGGTTTTGAGTGCAAAAATACAGCCAGAAATGCGTCAAAAGGCAGTAGACCTGGCACATTTTAAATATAACAATACTTGATACTAATGCATGAAGATTGCAAACATCGGCAGCATAGCAAAATCAAATATGCAACACTCATCTCTATCTAAAGCCAATTACTCTAATATTCAATTGTAGTAGTAGTTTTTAGTTATGGTTGTTACCATTGATGCACCCTAATGATATAAAAGCAATTTTCAGTTTCTTCAAAGTATGAAAGAAAAATCTCTCTTGCCAATTCTAATGCTGAGTTAAATGAAGTTTTGCATGGAGTTTCAGAACATTGCCAAGATGGATCCTGGCTTACTTCCTTCATATTTTCAGTAACAACTGGCCACTGGATTTACCACATCACTGTGTTGCATAATAGTGACCTTCAGTTATAGTTGGAAGCATATTGTCTTTTTCTTCCACCAAGCGCGAGCATGAAACTTCTTCCTCTTGACTTTTGGAAACAGTCAACTTTTTGTACAGTGTGAACTTTTCCAGTTTAACCCCATGGTGGCTGAAAACTTTTGATGCTGCCAATTTACTAGGGAGAATTTACTTGTTGAAAATTCACTCTCTGCCTTCCCTTTATTTAAAATATTTACCAGAAATAGTAGGCTGACAATCATAGTACAGGTTAGTTGTACCATTTATGGTTTAACCTGTGGTTAAAGCTTGAGAAAAGATTAAAGACGTGGCCTTGGTCATGTAAAATGTTTCTAAAATGTATCCTTACTTTAAAATATTTTGATCAAATCTTCCATTTAGAAGCTGAAGGTGCTATACAGGACTGATGAAGTACACTTAAAAATCAACTAGGAACTTGAAATTAAAATATTTCTTCGTGGAGAAAAACTTTCTTCACTTCCAAATGGAATAACACATTTTATGAGCAGAAAATAGTTATTTGTCCTAACTGAACTGCTTCAGCTTCTGTTTAATTTGTTAGTATCCTAGTCAAAAAATTATCACTTGATTACAAAACAAAACATAAATACCCAATTCCAAAACTTATTTTTTTCCAAAACAGGCATTGTATATAAACAAAGTGAACATTACACTTGAATATTCAAGAAGTTAGTAAATTTGATCATTTTCTTCATTCTTTTTTTAATAAAGTTTTAAAAGTAAAACTGTAGGCGTTAATGTAATATTGGATGTATCCAACTGGCTATTGTACCAATAAAATCAACAGATTTGGCTGACCATACAGTTTCCTTCAACATAAATTTTGAAAACACATTTTTATCCTTTTATCAGTGCATGTAAAAACACTAAACACTGTTATTTATCTAAACCAGCTTTCCTCATTTGGAACTCTCCAGAGAGATTAGATCGCAACTTCCATCACAACAACCAACATAACAAATGACCTTAAAGGCTGGAGCTGAAGACATTTGTAATCCATTATAAATTGGTTGGTTTCAGCTAGAAAAAGTTCTGGGTTCTTCCCAGCTGCTAAAGTTTACAGATGTGTGAATGGAATGAACAAGAAGACTTACCTTGCCAGATAGCTGCTGCTATCATAACCAAAAGAGGACCCATTTGCCTTGGAGTGAAGGTATCCACCTAGCACAAGTCAGGTGTGGTGTGTGGTGTGGTAGGAGAACAGCGCCAGTGCCTTGGCCCAGGGAATCTTCCTTAGTGGAAAATGAAGGATGAGACAACAAAGGCTGCTAATCCTTCAGTTGTGTATTCTTTGTGCCTGGTTGCTTGTTGGAGGAAGACACTTCTCGTTTTCTGAAAAAGACCACATAAGTTAGGAAATTTCTAGCTCCAAAAAAAGAACAAGCAAGAATGTGTCATGAACACTCAACAGAAGGGAGGAGAGAGGAGGTACAGCTCAAGGAAGCCCCATTTAAAACACTCTTTTTAAGACTGATTCAATCACGTTCCAGTAGTAGTGGCTTGTATTTGCAATCAGAAAAGAGAATGGCACCTCCTTTTCAGGCACTCCCCTAGAGTCAGTCTGCAGATGAGGGGGAGGGCATGTGTTTATCTGTGCAAATTGTGTCTACTGGTCCTGACTGAACCGCCATATGTTTAAGAGATCTGAAAGCTCATGATCGTTCATACAATTGAATATAGTTGACGTTTATTGGAGTAATCTGGATTGCTGAGGTTAAACCTATATTGGGCTCTGATGCACGTGATCTATCATATAACTGGACATGGCTGCAATGAGTATGAGAATTTGGTAGTGTAGAGGCTGAGGCCAGAGCTGGAAAGTCCAGCTTCGGCTCTAGACTATCCTAGATTAGAAGAGAAATTTAGAAATGTGCATCCAAAACAATATATTGTATATGAAAAATCCTTTTTTTAATGCTGTGGTAAAATCAAGTTGGAAATCAGTGACCCTCATGAGATAGAAAACATGACAACAGAAGAAGTTCCATAACTTTTCCATACTTCATTTTTTTTTCCTTTTTCAACTTCCTAGGAAAGAAGAATTGAAGGGTGGAAAGCAGCCAAAATAGATTATGAAATGAGGATTGTAAACTACTGAGGAGCATTTTGAATATGATGGGGTACAAATACAGTACATAAATACATAACACCACCATCTCTCAATTTTTCTATGGCTATCTATCCCCCCACTCCCAAATGGTTAGTATTTCAGTGCTGTCTTTTGATGTTTTTACTGCCTGGGCAAGTCACTGGCACATGGCCTACATTAAGACTACAATTCGGAACACATTCATTAAACTTGCTTAGTTGTTTAGGAACAAACAGCCAATGCCAAAAGTGGAGAATACTGCACAAAGTGTGGTCACAAATAGTGACACATCCCCCCCCCCCGCAAATTATCCCTCAACCTTATATATTCAGGTATTCTTATATCATCTCTCAATGAATATGGGTGAATCTGCCCTCCCCTTCTCCCTGGGAATCGAGGAATTCCTAGAAATGATTACATTATTAAAATGACAGAGTTCAATTTGTAGCAGAGTGTATACTACATGGTGGCTTACTTGCTGATACACTGATATAGGTATATTTTAATAGCTAATCCTGGAAGCAAAATAGAGGAAAACACCATCTCTAGCTGAATTTTTATTTGAAATTAAACTCCACCTGTCTCATATATATGCCCAGCTAGAAAAAATGAGCCTAGTGCACAGAAGAAAAGGTGGAAATTGAGTGGAAAATTTTGATTAGATCTGACATGGGAACTTCAGTACCAGGGGTGCAAGCGGAGTCTATACAAAAACTCTGCACAAACCAAAGTGAAAGCAGACTTTTGGAACTGAGGAGAAATGAGGAGTAGCAACTTTGAGGTTGACCCATGTGGAAAAGCCATCAGGACTGGAACCATTTGGAATAGGATGAACTGCATCCAGGGAAGAAAGCTGAAAATAACCCAAATGGGACAGTTAGATAGTATGCAGGAGTTTCACTGTGAATGGTAGGGATCTCTACTATACAAACACAGCTGCTCTGTCATGCATGTGGATAGACCTTTAAAATCAGCCATATCATCCAAGCAGGAAAAAAAGTTCCTGCTTCCAGCACAAATAAATTCTTTTTTTTTATAACAAAGTTTATTAATTTAAAAACAGTATAAACACATTAAAAACAAATGGATAAACAATAAGAAAAGAAAAGAAAAAAAACATATATAACATTTATAATAACCATCTCTATTTGCGGGTTGTGTGTGTTAGGATTTACCACATTCTACTACCCAATACTATAAGTATACTCTACCATTAACATATGTTTTCATCTGATTTACTTGTCTTTTAATCTACTATGTCTCTTAGTCAGAAAACATGGCTTCATTCTTAAAAGCCGATTGAAAACAAGTCTTCTACAGGGGAAATGCTAAGCTGTAAAAGTAAAAGCTATAAAAGTAAATTACTCAGGCACTACAGTGAAGGCAGTTAAGTGGAGGGGATTTCAAGAGTATTGGAGGCATTGCCATAAAGTCCTGGTAAATACCAGATGAGCCTCTTCCTGGTGAGGCACATATTTTATTTATGGCTCTTAGAATTAAATAAATTATCTTTTGGTTACCAGTAGTCCTTGACTTACAGTGGGTCACTTAATAACATTCAAAGTTATGATGGATTTCAAAAAAGCTACTTATGACCCATTCTCAATGTTACAACTGCGGCACCCACACCCCCATGTTTACATGATCACATGTTGGGTGCTTGGAAATTGGCTCACATACACAACTGGTTGCAGAGTTGCTCAGTTGTGTGACCATGATTTGCAATATTTTCCAGCAGAAAATGGCAAAAAAAAAAATGTCGCATTGGATGTGCTGGCTTCTCTCAATGACCACACAATTCGCTTAATTGCAGTTTACAGCAGTTACAAGCTTTACTGCAGTTACAAGCTTTACAACCATTGTAAAAATGGTCGTGATGGCAGTTATGTGTGCTTCAACCTACAACTTCAACAACTTATGACCGAAATTGTGTGCTCCATTGTGGTCATAAGTCAAGGAATATCTCTATTTGATCCGAGTTTCCTTTCATTTCCAAAACAAATAGTAAATGCGACAAAATTTGCTGTTCAAGAAAAGTAAGTGTTCATACCTATTGGCAATGTAAAATTGGCAAAACAGATTTCTGTGAATCCTTGTCTCTAAGCTTTCAAATAAATATTTTTCCAATTTATAAAATATTTTTCTGTTATTAAGTGTCATTTTGATAAATATGGGGTCTGCTAGTGCTGGGTCAAAGTACAATTCAATTTTTGTTACAGATCCCAAATGTTTTTTATTATTATGGTTCGTCACACAGCCAGATGTTTAGACTGGATTTGGCATTTTTGTCCACCTATCGAGTCCTTCCCAAGGATAGGCAGATGTTGTTTGATGATATTAAAAGTAAAAGGTATTGTGGCAAGATGTAAACTGTTCTGAGTAAGGCTGCCTTTTGCAATTGGCTGGTGGTGATTTTGTAAATGCTAATCCTGTTCTGTTCAAATGGTGTTCCAGATTTTTTGGTATTGCCCTTAAATTGCCTATTACTACTCTTACTATATTTGTTTTCTTTTGCCACAGTCATGTTATTTCTATTTGCATATGTTTATAATCTATTATTTTCTCCAGTTCTTTCTCCTATTTTGCTATCTCCAGGCACTGCCATGTGCACTATCCAGACATTTTTGTCTTTTTTATCGACAATGGTTATGTGGCAGATAACTTGTCTGCCACAGCACTTTAACTTCTTTTAACTTTTTCATTTTCTATTACATTGTTTCTTTTATGGTCCTAACAATTCTTGCTTGCAAGCAAATGGTATTTCTTGGAGATCTTCCAATGCATCATTGTTGCTACTTTGTCATGTCATTTATGGTCAGTCTGTGCCATCTTTTGCAACAGCTAACTAGGTGGCCCACAGTTTCTTCAACTTCTTTGCAGAGGCGGCATTTGCTGTATGTTGCTCTCTTTTCAGTTGTTGCTTTGTGTGCATTTGTTCTTTAAGGCTTGGTCTTGTGCAGTCAGAATTAACCCCTCTTGTCTTGTTATGGATGTGTAGGCTCCATTATGATCGTATATCAAGGACTACCCTGTAGTTCGATTGTTACCTATTGAGAACTTAGTCAAAACTGACATGACAGTTTGCTGTTTGATTTTAGGGCTGGCCATTTGTACTTCGATATTTTGACAATTAGATGAAATAAAGAACATTGCAACATTGTTTTATACTGACCGATTGTATTCTTTTTTAGGTTACTTCATTGAAAAAGAATGTAGGACAGTTCAGTGGTTTTCCATTTGAAAAAGGAAGTGATCAATACAAGAAAAAGGAAGAAATGCTGAAAAAGTGAGACTTTAACATGTTTAATCAATATGATTAATGTTCAAAATATTCGGAACCTAATGTGCATTCCCAGGACAAAATTTAGTTAGTAGCTTCACTGTACAAGTATTTCAAGTCATATCTGTGATTATAATTTAATATAATTTGTCTTTATACTCTAACATAGCATATAGACAACTAAAATATAATAATTACCTTAAATTATACTAAAACATTACATTGTTTATGATATGTTTACAGCAGTGTAGCTTTGAGTATAATTTATTGAATAAAATACTGTAGGTTTTTATATCTGTACATCTGTACATTTAAAATGCAATCCAGTCAAAAGAAAACTTTTTTTTTTTTGTAAAACCTTTTTATTGTTTTCAGATTTATAAAACATATATTATGTCCAGCTGGGTGTTTCAGGGATCACAAACATTTTCAATTTCATCTCATATTCTTTTCTTACAACCATAATTCTTATTTAAAACAATTTCTTACTTTAGTATATCCATATAAAAAAAAGAATAATAATACATATATATCTCCCCTTTAACTGACAGAAATAGTACAAGTCCCACTTATTTGTTTTGTACTAGTTTTGGAAATTTTAGTTTTGGAATTTAGCAATATAATCATATTCGTATTTAAGAATTTGATGAAAAGACCAACTTTTAATTTGGAGCAAATATTAAAGGTCCTCTACTAACAAATTTTAATGTTTTCTCTATTTATTTGCATTAACTGTAAGGTCTTCCATAGGTATTTGCTATTGGTATTTATGATTAAGACAATTTTTATGTGATTTTATTTCATGTATAGGGCATATAACAATCAGAACAATTGTTAATATTTGAATTTTCACTAATTTGAAGAATACTTGATTCATATAAGTGATTTGGATATGTTGTGTGGAGGCTAAAACAAAAAGAATCATAAAACATTAATGGTCTATCTGCAAAATGGTGGTTAGTAACACTGATAAGGAGTGTTGATTAAAGTTTGAAAGGTCTTAGAAGCCTCTGCATTTTAAATACATTGATCTACCAAGGATTTGAAAGAGAGAGAGAGAGAGAGATGTAAGTCTTTGTTATTCGGGTTTTCTCCTGCGTAAAATTGGAAGTATCTTGGAAACGTTTCGACGAGGTCACACTCGTCATCTTCAGGCTGGTACCTCAGGCTGGTCTTCAGGCTAGTACCGTCGGCTTCCTGCTTCTGGGAGCAATGTGTGATTGAGCAACAACTTCATTGGCCAATTTGAATTTTACCACACCGCAAACCAACCCACCCACAAAACAAACCCACACCCACAATGAAGACGTGACACGACCACGAACCCAAAGCCAAACAGCAACATCAGTAGCCAAAAGTACCACACCATTGACCAATCCAAACACAGCCAGACCTCCAGCCAATCAGGACACAGCACCACACCACCGACCAATCCAAACACAGCCAGACCTCCAGCCAATCAGGACACAGCACTACACCACTGACCAATCCAAAGACATCCAGGAGACAGCACCACATCACCGACCAATCCAAACACAACTGGACCTCCAGCCAACCAGGACACAGCCCCACCAGCTTTTAAGCAGAGAAGGCAGCCACAATATATATACATACACACACACACATACACACGAAAGCCAACTGCACTGGTTGTTACACCAATTGAAACCCACCCCTGCCTTAAACACTCAATTTGGACATGTTTCCCACAGAAAACAAAACACCGGGATCTCTCATTTCTCTCTCTGTATCTCTCTCTTTCACTCTCTCTCATTTCTCTCTTCCCCCTCTCTGTCTGTCTTCCCCCCTCTCTCTCATCTCTCTCTCTCTCATCTCCCTCTGTATCTCTTTCTCTCTCTCATCTCTCTCTCTGTATCTCTCTTTCTCTCTCATCTCTCTCTTCCATCTCTCTCTCGTCTCTCTTTCCCCCTCTCTCTTTGTCTGTCTCTCTCTCTGTCTCTCTCTCTGTTTCTCTCTCATCTCTCTTTTTCTCTCTCATCTCTCTCCCATCTCTCTCTCCCCCTCTCTCTTTCTCTCTGTCATCACTCTTTCTCTCTCTCAACTCTCTCTCTCTCTCATTCAGTTTCTCCAGTGCTCTCTGGGTCTCGTGGGTGCTTCCTCGGCCTTTGTTGGTGCTGGACGCCTGACCTGCTCTCCACCTTGAGACACTGGCCCAACCCGGCTGCAGCTGATGCACTGTGTTGTAATGGGCACCAGGAGGAGTGGGGGATATCATTCCCCCCATTGTGAAGTGTGCTAAATTTTACAGTGGTGCAAGAGCAGTGGTCAGGCTATGGAGACATCAGCAGCAATGGCAAAGAGAAACAGTTAGGTCGGTCCACTTTCTCAGGGCTGAAAGGAAGTCGTGCATCTCCTCATGCAACTGAGGTGCTGGAAGAAATGTCTGCGAGACTCAGCAAGAGATGAAGCTTCGTTCCTACTCTGGAATATGAAGCGAATCTCCATCCCCCACCCTTCCCTTATCAGGCCAGGTGAGGAATGACTGGGAGGGGAGGGCTAGGGCAGAGCCAACCAGTGGTGGGTCCAGCCAACAGGAAGCCAAAGCAGGGGGACAAAAGAACCATGGGTTACTGACACCTGTTCTTCGGCCTACCTGTGCCGCCACCCCCACTTGCTGCAACAGCACTATTACCTCATTCCAGCTGGTGAGGGCTGCGCTATTCCTTGCACATTCCTCACCTGCAAAGTTGCAAGTTGCACATACCTACCTCTATGGTGGAGATTTCCAGCCCCACCACAAGCTGCCTGGCTGGTCCCATATCCCAGAGCTCTAGTCACAGAACTGACCCATTGGTTATCCTGGAGCAGCTCCTCCACCCAGATGCGCTGCAGACCACCAAAATTTTCTTGCGGATCACTAGATGGCTATTAGGTGGCGCCAAAGAAATACAGAAAGCCGGCTCTTTGCTGCCATCTATTGGTCACTGATTTTTTTTACAGACAGAAAAGATAGCCCTAGTTAATAAGGTGTCTTCCACTATGCAATACAATAACTACAGGAATATCTATAGGATATAACTACAGGAATATCACTGGATACTCATTAGTTTGACTGAATGCCAGTAAAATATACTGAAACACATAGCACAGATATTTCAGAAACTCTAAAGAGGTAGAGAAATTGAATTATGTAATAGAATTGGCGAACTAGATTCCCAGGAGAGAGGGGGAGCAAGAGACAACTCAGCTCAGATGCTTTGCATTTGAGAAAGAGGGTGAAGACAGCCCCTAATAATTCCAGGAGTATGTGCTTCATGTAGATAAAAGGATGCTTCCATCAGACAAGATTGATTCCAGCTTCCCAAAACCAAGAAAGGCATGTAGTGATTATTTCGAGCAAGTTTCTTTATTGTTCCATATCTGTAGACAGAATCTTGCCAAGCTGAGGCAATATAACAAGTATATACTCTGAAAACTATTAGGTAGGGGCTGTCTTCACCCTCTTTCTCTCACACAATCTAGCTGAGCGGAGTCGCTTCCTGCTCTTTCAGTTTGCAATTGAACCCTTCGTTCCTGGAAATCTAGCCCACTACATTTCATCATAATTATTTTACAACATGATGGAAGCCCCTGTCATAAAGCAAAGAGACAGGATGCTTATGTACTGCTGAACCAAGAGCAGGTAACAATTATGTAATTGTTATCTGCCTTGTTTGATAAGACTTCCTTTTCTTCCACACCAGTTTTCCTGTGCTCTTGAGAAAAATCTTGCTTTCATTACAAAGTGTCTAGCACAGTGTTTCCCAACGTCAGCCATTTTAAGATGAGTGGACTTCAACTCCC
>JANHGC010001792.1:86057-98458 GCA_027560395.1 Boaedon fuliginosus
ATCCAAACCACGTGAATTCCGGATTCTGTAAACTCCATTTTTCCCCCTACCAAAGTTCTCAGTCTCATTTTAAAATTGCTAGAGAGTTCATCGAAAAAATAGCATATTCACTCACAATATCTCTCCATGTCCTCTTCAATCAGTTTTCTTTTCTGCGCACCAGGTTCCATCAGACTCACGAGATGAAAGTCTCTTTTTTTTCCCTCTTGTTGTTGTTGTTGCAAACAGTTTCTGCCGCTCACCCACTCCTGCACAAATTCTTGCTAAATATAGTTCTGGGGGTCTAGAACTACATTTCAACTCCCAGGTCTTCTCTCACCCAAATCCAGATCTTTCCCTTTTCTTCTCAGCAATCTTTCTGCTCCGGCTGGTCTTGACTAATGGCGGCTAAAAGCTGTCGCTTCGTCCCTTGGCGGCTGCGGGAAGCAAAGTCAAACGGCAGGCAGGGGATAAGCGGAATCCCCTATACCCACGACGCCTTCCCATCCTCAGTCCACCCCTCCAAGGGACACAGGCTCCTCTAGGGAGCCCACTGAGGGGGAAGCCTGGACTGGGGCCGCAGAGCTCGCGGACCCCGCGTCCAGCGCCATCGAGATCCCAGCCCCGCCCCCCATTTTAATTACTGAAATCCTCCCGATTAAGGAGAGTTATAATTTTGCCCATTTGTCCAGATCCATCTTTATTTGTTGATTCAATTTGTCATAATTATCCTGTTTAATTGTCATACATTTTGTAGTAAGCCAGACTCCCAGATATTTAATTTTATTAGTTACCAGCACAGATAAATTCTATGAGCTCTATTTTATAGTTTCCTCCCTTCAGTTTTATGGGTTGGGTAAAACATGAGAAGTGTGGCCTGTACAAAAGCTTTACCTGAACCACAGTGAAGCCAGATGTTATCACTTAATAACAAGGATTGGTGGTGGCTAAGCTTCCTCCAATAGCATCCATGACAGTGTTAATCCCAGCTAAACCATTACTTTTTTAATGTAATAGCTATTGTTTGTCTGAAATGATATAGGGTCTCCTGCTTCAGCTTGGGGTTGGACTAAAAGACGTCCAAGGTCCCTTCCTAATTTTTGTTCTCTTATTCTGTTGGGTGATGACCAGGGATGGCTACTTTTTGTTGCCTGGGATGTCTCCACCTATAACAGCCCAAGACAATTGCGAGTGTACTTCTTTTAGCTTTCATAGGTAATGAGGGTTGATGTCAACCTTACCTTATATGATGAAAGGAAATGTGAAGTTTGTGGGAAGGTTTGAGCTATGATAATATAGCCTCTCTGGGGTCACAGAAAATTTATGTCAAACTGTGCTGGTGAGAGTAAAGACTAAGATAAGGAACAAAGGACATGAAAACATAGGGGGTGGTATGGTAATACGCTTTACCTCTCTGGGTGAATTTTTCAGCATTATCAGCAGCTGAAAATAGGAAGTACAGGATGGGAAGCATGATTGTTTATAGTGACCTTGTTTTTTAAAATTTATGATACTTATGCTTAGCCATTTTTTTTACAAGTTATGAGAAATCTTGCTTTAAAATCAAACCTTTCTTGGCCCTTCCAAACAATTGAAAGATGGGAAAATAGCCACTTGAAGAGAACTGATAAGTTTCAAGAAGCCAAGGGACTTGCAGTTCTGTATGTAGACACTACTCTACTAACAAAATTACATACACAGATTTTAATTATGGGTATTTGTTCAGAAATGAATAAGAATATCAGAATAATAACTCACATAAATGCATATCTACATACATTGTACCATCTGAATTGTGTCAGCTATTTAACCAAAAATTGCTATGGTTCATCAACAGATGATTCAGGAAAGAATGGCTGTTTATTATACAATAGCTTTAGGGTGCTCCACAACTATTCTTCCTTAACACAATCCCCTGTCAGGAAGATTGAGAGGGGAAAATCGCTGGCCCAGAGTCACCTAGAGAACTTTTGTGGATGAAAATGCGCCTTGGAAATGCATTGCTTTTTTTGCACATGATGCCAGCATGGTATGTTTGCCTTAACCACTATTCTGCAGTGGCTCTTACTTTTCCTGGTTGAAAAATTATGAGATTTAGAAATACTTCACCCAATTTTGTAAGGAATTCTTACAAAAAATTTATAAAATTTTGTGACCTCCCAAGATTTTTATTTAAAAAAAAAAATCTGATTTGTTTTTGGCTCCTTGCTGACATTACCTAAGAAACTCATATGTATTATACCACCCATAGATATTGTGATACCAGTTGTGGCATCTGTGATGAGCTTCCACAATTTTTAATGATGCTGTAGCCTACCTGAAGGAAAAGACTGGGAAGCATTGGTTTAACTGTGCCAGGGCCATAAATTTTAACATGACTTTTGGTCTTTGAGCCCTAATAATATTTGATTACATTGTTATTAGGCACACAATTTTGACAAATGGGATTTGACATGAACTAATGTTCTCAGTATGAAATGATCTCGGAAGTATGACATCTACTCAAATATCCATCAAGCCAAAAAGAATAAAGAGGTAGGAGCTGCATCAAGCCTGATTGTTTCTTCACAAATCTGTACCAGAACAATTCCTCTTCCTCTTCCTTTCTTATTGAGCAAGGAATAGATAAACATGCCTTGAGAGAATGTACCTCTTTTTACATGGTTAAGGATTCCAATGAATGGAACCTAAATTCATACAGCTGTGACACTCAGAATTCCATTTCCCCCTTTTCATTCATAGTGGAATGGAGGGAGTGACTGTACAATTGAGTGTGTCTCGGAGGTCCAATATTAATGCCAAAGTACAGTTTATATTTACAGTATATCTAGCAAGTCAATCTGCAGGATTATTGCCTGGGCAGACCTATTGAATTAGTGATTGACTTTTCTTCTGTTTCATTTCAATCCAAAAAGGTCCATAATTGGTGTACCAGCCACAGATGGGGAAAGACCCCTTGATGTATGACTACCAGATTCTAGAAGAAGATGCCAAATCTAGGAAGACATCAAATTGCATATCTGCTTCTTTAAGACAAAAGTGGTTCTATCCAGAACCAAAGCCAAACCAGAGCCTGAGCCAAGTAGTTCTATCGTCAGCTAACACAAACTCTTCCTGCAGAGATTTCAATTGGAACTTATTTTGACTCATCCAAGCCTTTATGACCTCCAGGCAATAAAACATAGCTTTTCCTATTTAAATAGAATGGTGAAACATTCTGGGTTATCATCAGCATACTTCACCCCCCAGCAGCATTATGTGATGTTAAATAGCACATGGAAAACGATATTGGGAAAACCATATAAGTTACCACTCTTGTTTTCACCCCAACTCCCGGAATGGAACTGCCCACTTAAACAGCAGAGGCAGCATCGTACACTATCTCCAAGCCCAATTCTTCCAGGCAGTCAGAAGGAAATCAAAAGTTGCTGAGAGGTCTAGGACCATGAAGGCCACAATCCGGGGACGACAAATGTCATTGCACAAAGTACTCAATACTATTTCTGTCCTGTGTTACTGTTTAAATTTTTAACCCAGTGGGAGTCCAGCAGGAGAGGTGATATGTGCACACCTGGATCTGCACATAATCATGTGGGTTGCTGCATTTTGAAGCAACTGGAGCTTCCAGATGCTTTTCAAGGGTAGCCTCATATAAAACATGTTGCAATAATCAAAAACTGGAGGTAACTAGAGTGACCATGAGTAGGGATTCTTGGTACAGGAAAGGATGTAAGTGATGCATAACCTGCAGTTGTGCAAAGGCCCTCTTGGCCATGACTCCCACCTGTTTCTCAAGCAGGAGTTGGGAATCCAGGAGAACCCCCAGATTATGCACTGGGTTTGTTTGGGGCATTGCCACTTCATCCAGGACCAAAGATGGTAATGCTCCCTGGACCAAAGAACACTAAACCCAGAGCCACTTAGTCTTGCCAGGGTTCAGTTTCAGCCTGTTGCTCCCCATCTAGCCCTTATCAGACTCTAAGCACTGTGAGAGAGAAGTAGTGGCATTGCTTAACTCACCATGGGCCACGACATTCAGCTGAGTAGCATCAATACATTGATGATACCTCAGTCCACAGATGAGTTCACCCAGACGGCTTCATTTAGATGTTAAAATAAGAAGTGGAGAGAGTACCAAGCCCTGCAGAAACCTGCAAAGCAGCCGTCATGGACTGTACCTCTCACTTCCTCACAATACCAATTGAGAGTGGCCACAGAGAAAGGAAGTAGACCAGGACAACATAGAGCCCCCTACTCCCAACCCCTGAAGCCACTCCAGAAGGATATCTGGTTGATGGTATTGAAGACCGCCGAGAGGTAAAGTAGAGTAAGCATGGATGCACTACTTAATCTTGGTCCTGCCAGAGATAATTTAAAAAGTGTGACCATGCAGTTTCCATTCCATTCCATTCCATGCCTACCTCCTTATTGCTAAGGCTCTAGAGGTTTCTGAATGAAATGGATTATCTAGACCTGCCACACAACTATCTTCTCAACATCCTTTCCCCAAGAGGGAAGATGGGGACAGATTGAAAATTATCCAATAGGGTGGAATCCAGCAATGGCTTTTTAGGAAGAGATTGGGCTACAGCTTCTTAAAATGCTGGGGCACTAACCCCTCCTGCAAGGAAGCATTAATCACCACCAAAACCCAGTGCATGATCCTCCCAGGAAGCTTTCACAAACCAGAAAAAACATGGGATTTAGCTGGCAGTAATATTCCCTAATATTCCTTTTCTTGGGAACAACAGAGTTAAATCATTCCCAAATAACAGGGTGAGGACCTGCCCTAGGTGCCTCAACTGGAGCAGTAACAATGCTGGCATATAAGTGGGGATGAAGCTGAATGATTTTATCTTACAGAAAATGAGCAAATTCCTCAACATGCTCCTTTAGGTAACCTATGTCTCCTCCCTCCCCAGGAGGAGGTGGCTCACCTTAAAAAGGGTTGCTGGTCAATTTATCTGCAGACTGTTACTGTGAAGAATTACTTTTACTTCGTCACCCAAATCACCACAAGTAGGCCTTTAATAGCAGCTTTTACCCATGTTTGATCGAGTTCATCCCTTGTCTTGCACCAGCTATGCTTTAGAAATCTTGTCTTTTTTATTCAGTTCCCTCCATACATCATAGAAGATAAAGAGGTCTATGGTTTAGGAGAGGTTGCATGAGCACAATCCTATCCAGACCCTCAGTCGCCTTTTTCTAAACAATGACTAAGAGGTTGACAGGACTGTGCAGCAGATCTCTAATTACGGTATAATCCTGTTTCTTCTGGAACCTGTCTGGATCCATTAGTTGCCAAGAGTGGACTAATATAATAGGTCCTGCCTCCCTGCAGGGGAATACAGCTCTCAAGAAACCCACTGCCACCAGACTGTGATTTGACCATGACAGGGGTACAAAAGACAGGTCCATCAATTCCAGGTCACATAGGCACTGCTCCAACAAGAACACCAAACCCAGTAGTAACCACTCTCTCAGTCAGGCCCTGGATATCCTGGATCAGGCCCATGGAAGTCATGGTTTCTGTGAAATCCTGGTTTACCTCTATTAGTGGCAGCAAGTGGTCTCACAAATACTCTGGTCCTAAGCCATGTAGGGCTTTAAAGGTCATTACCAGCACCCTGAACTGCACCCAGAAGATAAATGGAAGCCAATGCAGATGGCGCAGGAGTGGCGTTATATGGGAGTACCGACGTGCCCCCATGACAACCCGCGCGGCCACATTTTGCACCAATTGAAGTCTCTGAGTGCTCCTCAAGGGCAGCCCCATGTAGAGAGTGTTGCAGTAGTCCAAACACGTGGTGATAATGGAGATCTTGGTATACAGTTTTGAGCCAGGTTTACCATTTATCAACATTTTTTTACCAATCTTCCAAAACTTGAAGGGGATTTTGAATTTTTTTTTATTTCCCTATTTATTTTTCCAGGAACAAATTAAGGAGAACTGACTCACTTAAAGGAACAAATATTAAATCAACTGCAAAGAAAAAGGAAACTATTTCTCAATGGCAGATCAAGCGCTTTTGTCCAAAAATGCTTATTACAGAAGAGGTGAAGCAGGCATTAGTAGGTCATATCTTTGTATGCCTTTAGCTCAATGTTTACTCCTGGCAACTATCAAGACAAGTCCCTGCGGTTTTCTTGACCCCAAGAGAAAGTGATTAACTCAAGGTCACACAGATGGCTTTGTGCCTAAGATGGCACACATGGTTTCAGGTGGTGCCTTAACCACTGTGCTAAACTGATTCTCCTTACTATGTCATAGTAAGCAGTGGTGGTGGGCGTGGCTATGCTGTTGGCCAGTCAGAGATGGTATTTGTCAGTGTCGGCCAATCAGAGGTGGTATTTGCCAGTTTTCTGAATCAATCTAAATTACTGCTACAGGTTCTCTGGAACCTGTCAGAACTGGTTGAATGCCACCTCTAGTCATATGCCCTTGCTGGATTTTTAATCTTCAGAAAGATAAAAGTCCTTGGACTGAATTCTACAGCTAGCTACCTAATAGAAGATGTGAAAAGGAGGAAAGGGGAAAAACATACTCTAAGACTGCCCTTGAAGAATACTGGGAAACCTCAGCAGGCATAAAATACAGCTGTGTGAGCATTTATGTGTTTTTCTGGTAGAAAACATACCACACCTTTGCTTTATGAGCTGAATTTATTACCAGTTTGTTTTCAGGTTCAGTTCAAAGTGGTGGTGTTGATATTTAAAGCTCTTTATGGCACAGGACCTGGTTATCTTAGTGATCACTTCTTCCTGATTTCATTTGCTTCATTTGTCAGATCCAGCTGAGAGGGCATGTTATGGGTTCTGTTGCTTAGAGAGCCACATGTGGTGGGGATTTTGCTGTGGCACCCACACTGCAGAGTCTTCTACCCTCTGAGGTAAATGGTTGAGCTTCCAACCATTTCTTAAAAAGTTACTATGTCAGCAAGCCTGGAACTTGTGAGATGGCTGAATTTGTGAGATGGTTGTATTATTAGCATCCATTTGTTATTTGTTTTAGTTTGTTTTTTACAATTTTAGTGCATTAACTAGGTCTATTATATGCTTCCCAGAATTGCTCATTGATGAGACAGGTGGATGTATAAATTGTTTTCATAAATAAACTCCAAATAAAATCAAGTCACTTTGTTCTAACACCTTAATAAGCATTGAACAGCAACATTGTTTTAAAAATCTCAACTGTTCAAATGCAAGATCTAAAATGCCAGGAAGAATATATTTCCCACATACTGAATGCCAGGTCAATACTAAAAGAGAGAAGAATCTGGGAGATTGATTGACAAAATCATATCACTAGTGTTCCTGAATTCTATTGCCAATTGTTAGATAGACACAAGTCTTTTAGAGTGGGGTACTTTCACAACTTAACATTAGGCAAATATAGATGGACCTTTTCTACAGTTTTATTTGCTGCCTTCCCATCAGCTCTATTGGAGGAAAGAGGGATGCGACCCCTTATTCACAGAGAATTTGCCCTTGTGGTTCAAGGAAGATAGAACGTCTCACTCATGTCCTCATGCGGTTCCCTTTTTGTGATGTCTCAGGAGGTGCTCTGATTGCTCCAATCACTTCCAAATTATGAGGGCCATGCAGATAATTTTTTTTTATTTTTAAAGGGACACTAACCCTACATTCCCATACCTGGTGGGAAGAAATAATGTTGGGATAAAAAAAAATATGGCACCCCACAGCCTTATGCTTGACCACACATTGGCAACAGAGCTAATCAAGGTAGGGTAGGTAGCATGTACAAATACCTTTTCAGGGCAGCAACTGGCAGACTATTTCTTTCCCAGCCCACATCATTTACCAGCAGACAAGTGAATTGTTATCTTGAATGTGTAGTGGCATAGGATCAGAGGATTCCAGGAGCCTCCTGACTCTTTATCCAGTGTCAGCAGAAATAATGGGAGAATTGATAACATCAAGTTTTAAAATTTATTCCTATTTATTGCTGCTGCAAAATACTCAAAAGCCCACTGCCCCTGTTATACCACTGCTTCTCATCCTACTTTCATGCTAAGCTGTCAGCATCTCTTTTGTGTTGTTGATGTACTGTTCAAAAGTGGGATGCCTTTTTTTTTCTTTTCATTTGAGTGTGGCTTTAAGGGACAAAAGAGATGGTTTAAATTTTACAGATGATTAAGAAATCCCATCTTCCAATCGGTTGATATCTTTCCCCAAAGGATTTGTGAGAGTGGTCCTCCAAATTTCATGGCTTGCAACCTCTTGAAGGTTGCACAGTCCTGCCATCCATAGGTATTGAAAACCATGCCAAGGTTGACTCTGGGCAGAGCATGGGTTTTTTTGGGGATGGGTGGGATTATAGTCCATGGTTGGCTTTTTAGTTAAGAACATGTTTTGCTAGGAGAGAGAACAGTACAGCACTTTGAATTTAATAGCAAAAAGGGTGTTTTTAGAGTGTGTGGAGATGCATGCCTGGCACCTCTCTGAAACTGCAGTTGTTCATCTTTTCATGCTCCAAAATTCCCTTTTGCTTTGCTTTGAAGCCCCGTATAGTTTTAGCATGCACTGCGTTGGTCGTAAGGACTTGCGATTTCAATTATAAATGTTGATTTGTAGCTGGCTGATGCTTGTCCGTGCATAGCCCAAATAGATAGGGCATAGAGATGCTTAATGTCAAAATACTGTTTCAAGACTGGCGCTAATGAGGAAAACCAAAACAACAGTAACTGATTCTGGGAACTATTTTGCGTGGTGTACAGTATTACATAAACCAATCTCTCCAGTGACTTCTGTTTGGAAGGTTGAAGTATAATAACCCTGCATGTGGGTAAATTTGATTCTTTTCTTCCTGAAAACAACCATTGCAGGAGCTGCTTAAAAGCACGTCTTGCTTTTGTGGTAGGCAAGGATGTGATTTCATTGACTCAGCTCTTACTGACTATGGATGGACAAAAACAGCCCATCATGTCTGCAACAGCTCATACTTCCCAATTCCCATGTGAATCAGGTCTCCCCTGTTGAAAAACCCATTTCTATATCTCAGCAGTGATTCTTTTGCATCCCAGATTGGCAACAGCAGCTCTTGGCATCAAGAATTTTTGAAAGGCTATTCGACTTGGGGAAAAAAAATTCATGTCAGGGCCTAAACAGAGAATACAGTTGCAAAACTGTAACATCTCTCATTTCACATGTGTACACTTGAATCATCCTAACAGCCAAGGACCATCCTATATGCCACTACAAACAGTTGCAAAGAATACATAGTGTAATCCCAGCATAACTACAACTTCATTTAAAGGCAGCAGATTTTTTTTAAAAAATGTTCTGCTTTCGGTACTTAAGCCTGCTATTTTATTTCCCATTTTTGGTAAATATTCTATTAATCACCTGGATCCAGTAGTCCAAGAAGGAAAAAAAACCATGATCCCTAAAATACATGTAAGGACTGTAATAGCCATCATGTAGGATGGGCAGAAGACTAGGAGCACATCCATAATCACCACAGTACATTAAGAAGACATGATGAAAGCTCCTTAATTCACTATACATGGACAGACTCTATCATAATTTCAACATGTGAGCATACTAGACCAAGTTAAATGGCAAAATGCTATGGGATTCCAAAAGCTTGGCATTCAGACATATTGGCCATCAATAGAAGCATAAACCACATAAACCATGCCGTTCAAAAGAGACTTAAGTTTTAAAAAGCTAAGGAGACAAAAAGATCAGAACCCATCATCTCCAGCAACCGACATACCAATAATTTTTATTTTAATATAATTTATAGGCTGCCCAATTCCCCGAGGACTCCGGGCAACTCTCAACTATAAAAAGACAATACAAAAATAGTTCATCATATATTCAAATAAATTAAAACCCTTAAAACACTCTTTAAGGTGTTAACCCAACCCAGCCTGCTGGAATAAGCAGGGAATAACACCAGACAATCAAACATAAAACAATACCTTATCAAGGAACTACCAAAAAGAAAACCACACCCCTATCAACAGTGACAGGACAATCTACTGTATATAAACCAGAAATAAACTTCACTAGTACTGATGATTCCCTGACAACATCAGCTGAAAGTAGACAACAAAGCTCGGAGAGCTCCAAGGACTTCAAAGTACAAAATAACATTTTTGGACTGATATTCCTTTCATTGGTTGACAAACATATTAATTAAAACCTTATGTCCAAAGATTCAGAACTTAGCATACTTTCACTCCTAGTTGAAGGTATAGAATTATTTAATGCTGTAATTAACATACTTCAAGGTCATTCACAGATTTCTATGAACAGTATGTAGAATGTCCTTAATCTGATGTGGGGAAACAGCTCTGGAGCTCAGTATTAGTGGATGGAAGTTGAAGGTGGAGGTTCAACTTTGTTAGGTTTGTTCATGTTAGCCTGTTCACTGTACACTAGCTACTTAACCCTGCTCCATCCTGGAGACTTTTAGGGGTATGGATCTGCTAGTCATGCTGGCTGGGGAATCGTGAGAACTGAAATGCACATATTTGGAGGGGACCTAGGTTGAGAGAACTATTTAAATACACCATTAATGTGAAGGTATTGCAAGTAAATCTATTGGTGGGATTCCAGACTTACCTTCCATTCATCCAATGACCTGTCATTGCTCAATAGCTAGGGCTATCCATTTGTCACCTGCTCCCACCATTTCCTTTAGTTTATTCTCTTGCTATAGCTGTCCGTTTTGCTTCTTTTGGTGCCACAAGCTTTCTCTGTGCCCCGGGATTACACTAAGCATATTAACATTTTCTGCTAACAGTGTTACCTTTATGTGCAGAAAAAACTATGAGAAATGTTAACCCACAATTCGAGCAAGAAAGATCACAAACAACAGTTTTAAAAATAATCTCCTTTAATTTTAAAAATCCTTTAAAACATTTGAAAAGTTTACAACACAGGCCTTACACACAAGTTAATATTGCATATTTGTACCTTAATCAGTTTCCTTTTATCTTTCAACTCCTGGGGAAGACTATATGAAAGAAAAAAATGTATTCATTGTTCAAACTGTCAGATCCTGTAAGTAAAACACCCTACTTTTTCAACCCAAAAAAGTAGGGCTTAATGGGGTGGGGCTTAATGCATAAATCTAGCTCATGAGAACTGAATGTGAATTCTTTGTGAGAGTGCCTGGATTGGTTTACTTGACTAAAATGCTTTCCACACAACTGCTTCATTTGCCCCAAATCTTCATTTGTCCTATCTTTTAAGTATTGTACTATGCAGCTTCCTCTCCTTAAACCACCAGTATTCTCTAGCCTAGCCAACGGGAGAACACTAAAAATGGCCACTAACTTGTCCACTTCTCTTGCTTTATTTGCTTTTTTTTTTTAATAAATTTTTTTTATTGGTTTTCCTTAAAGTTACAAAATTCATAAAAATAGCGAATATAAAAAGTAAAAAATAAAAAATAAAAAATAGAAGGTGAAAAAATGAGAGTGGTAAGAAAAAAGAAAAAAAAAGGGAGAAAAAATAAAAAAAGAAGAAGAAAGAGAACAGGGGGTACATATTTCCCCCCCCGTATCATGTGTGTCGGAATACATTAACAACATTCATCAAATTTTTATATCCTATAAGTTTAAAAAATTTAAAATTCATCACATTTATTTATAATATATATCTAGAAAATTTGAAGTCATCTATCTATTTGTTTTAAAACGTCTCTTAAAAAACATTTTAAGCTACGCATCAAATATCTATCTCTATTCAATACTAAAATAATAAAAAGAAAGAAGAAGAAAAAAGAACAGAAAGGGAAAACCTTCTAAGACCCAGTCTCCTATCCCGCTTCCTTAGTCTCTCTTTTCTTTATTTCAAAAAATTCTCCTTGGGTTTTTTTTTTCTTCACATCAAATCTCGCGTTGTTTCCTTTCCCCATTCCGGACTGTCCCTCAGGTGATCTCTTTCTTTTTACTGCCTCTTCTCTTTTGGTCGCCTTTTTAGCCGAGTCGAATCCGAAATCTGTAAGTATTTTTTGTTGTATGGCATTCCTCTGCTTCCCCTCATTCCCTTCGGCTGGGCTCTTATAGTCTTTCCGCTTTAGTTTCGGCACGTCCACACCTAGTTCCTCTTCTCCCCGTACCTCCTTACAAAGTATCTCCTTTATATCAGTATTTATCTCTTTCCAGTCCGTTTTTAAGTCAAATAATATATCTTGTGTATCTTTTTTGAGTTCCTGAAGCAATTCCACCATTTTATCAACTTTTTTCTCCAATCTTTGCAAGGCATCCGGGGGTTTTTCCATCTCCACGCCTCCATTCTCTATGCCCATCGCCATTTTAAAGCTGCCGAGTTATTGTAGTTTACTTGTATTTTTTTAAAATTTATCTTTTATTATTATTATTATTTATTTGACTTATACCCCGCCTCTCTTCACCACTTCTGGGAACTCGAGGCGGCCACATAAT
>JANHGC010001792.1:135902-146988 GCA_027560395.1 Boaedon fuliginosus
AGATGTGTTGGAACCTAAGCGGGAGATGTTTCCTGGTTTTGAATAGCATTCAAATATTTTGAATAGCATTCGAAGGGCTGTATGTTAATCAGATAAAAATTTATAGCAAGAAAGGTGGTATCCTCCAGGAAGGCAGGGGTAAGGGTAGGAAGAAGGTCAATTTCTTGCTGCTTTTTAAACACTTGTTCAAAGCAATTGTAAAGTTTCTTGTTTGGGACCCGAGTGCATCGAGACCGCAATGCCCTCTCCTCTGAAATTGAAGGGTGAAAAGAGTGAAGAAATTGGAGCTGGCTGGCGTTGTATGATAAAGGCAATCGGCAGAGGGTCTCCACCCCAAAAACCTCCAATTCTGAAATGGGAGACAGTTGAAAAGAGGTCAACGGATACCGGGGCCAGGTCAATTGAGCTGCCCCCCCCCATGGCGTCAGACATGTAAAGCCTCCCGAAGAAGGAGAACTGATGACCCCATTCAAGAAGTGTAGATTATGGGTGAGGGCCAGTTGAGTCAGAAGTTTGCCAGCTGCATTTATCTGCTGGTCTTTAGACATTCTCTGAAACCAAGCGGTAGGGAGTGCAAGGGAGTTGATGTCTATGGTGGCTTCAAAAATGTTCAACCGCCTCTTCTTTCCCAGCTGCTCCTCCCATTCTGCTGCCGTTCCCCTGGCCGCCGCCGTCTCCCACCTGGGTTCTGCACTCTATGTCATCGCTGCCTATCCCGCAGTCACTGTCTTCCAAACCCCCGAGGTCGTCAGCCGTCCCCTCAGCGGCCACTCCTTCTGCCATCCCAGCAGGAGAGCAATCAAACCGAGGATTGTAACAGCAGAGGAGAGCGCTAACTTCCTGTCAGCTTGTGTGCCCAAGTGCCGAGAGTATCGTCCCCTGTTCTTGAAATAAAACAACAGAGTCCAAGGTGGAACAAGTACTCTAATGCAATACAGGCAATACCAAACAAACCGAAGATACGAGACCCTTCAAAGTTAGCGCTACAGATGCATCAGCGGCTGCGCCTTTTATTCCAAACACCCGTGCAAGTCATAATTGCGCGCCATCACCCCACCACCAGTGCAACTGCCCACATTCTAGCCAGTAGTTAGTCACGATATATCTCAGCGAAACCATCAGCGATATATCTCAGCGAAACCATCTTCCACAGGTTCAGCTTTGAGTTCATCAGGCATGTACGGTCCGCGTGTTCAACATCGGAATGACTGGGCTTGTTCACACAATGTCGTGCTTGTGCCAGACAGGTATGACACCCAGTTTAATTTTGTTTGTTTTTTTAAAAACCCATCCTGTGCCACTTACAAAATTTACATTTTTTCCTGGAAAAAAAAATAGCTGACATCTTGAGCAAAATATAAGAGATGTCTTATAATTTTGTGTATAGTCTTTTATGACAAATGTGCATTTCATAAACAAAACAAAATGATAGTGGTAAACTGATTTACACATTACAGGTAGTCCTCGACTTATGACCACAAAAATGTATGTTGCTAAGTGAAACATTTGTTAACATTTGGCCTTTTTATGATTTTTCTTGCCACTTTTATTTAGTGAATCACTACAATTGTTAAGTTAGTCTGTTGAGTGAATCTGGCTTCCCCATTGACTTTGTTTGACCGAAGGTCGCAAAAGCAGATCACCTGACCCCAGGATACGGTAACCCTCATAAATATGAACCAATTGCCAAGCATTTCAGTTTTGATCATGAGACCATGGGGATGCTGCAATAGTTGTAAGTGTGCAAAAATGGTCATAAGTCACTTTTTTCAGTGCGGTTGTAACTATGAACGGTCACTAAATGAACTGTTTTAAGTAGAGGCCTATCTATATTATTATTTTTCAACTGGAATGAATAAAAAGAGATTTGTTTTCCAACATTGCCTATGAAAATCAGCACTACTGAAATGCTTACAGCCATAAAATTTATTTCAGGAAGATTTGGTATCAGCCTGGTGACAAAGAAAAAGATTTCACCTAACATACCAATCACTCTGATAAAGATACTTTGTTCTTCTTTTTGTCCAAAATACGTGTCCGTGGCCTCACATGCATACAGACCCTGGTCATCCAAGTCTGCATTGTGAATGGTTAGGATGGAACTAGTATAATGTTTAACTCCTGGAACAATATGCGTCACGGGTTTTACCTCCTTGCCTACCTGTAAAAGATAGTAAAAATAATGCAGTGGAAGTAATACTCAGTACTAGTCCATCCAGAGTTTCCAAAGTTCAAACAAGGAACATAACCATAGGCTGTCTCAAATTATGAAATGCTTTACGGTGAAAATATGACAATTGTTCTTCTTTTGCTAGTATAGTGTCTGATGGCTGCATGGCACGTGTGACATGGAAGATTTCCAGAGAAAACATACCAATAACAAACCTGAAATATGTATGATAACCTCATAGTATTCCTTTTCTCTCCTCAAGAGGCAGGAGGCTAATTCTCTTTTGCAGAACACTTCTTTGATGAGGATATTGGATAGTAATAAAAATATACATCTGCTATTCTGGGTGATAAAATTCCCATCATTCTCAGTCTCCATGTTATATATTTAAAAATGAACATGACTTGCAGCGGAATATGTGTGTTGATGTTACAAGGCAGTATTCCAATCTCAGGTACACAGAGAAGTGAAGAAAAAATAAGTCTCTAAATTGCAAAATATTTTGCAAAGTGACAGAGCTAAATGTTCTGAGAAGATGCTGCTGATTTCTGGATCTGAGCTTTAGGATTGGGGAGATATGCCTTAAACCATTCTCCTGTAAGGATCTGGGGGCTCCTTGGAACTAGCATTCATGCTGTGGACAGTCACATTACTTCAATGACAAGGAGGGCCTTTTATCAGCATTTTCTGATAATCCAGGTTCATTCCTACCTAAAGGAGAAAGACCTGGTTTTGGTAAATCATGTGATAATCTCAAAGTTGGTGAATTGTGAAGCTGTTGTTTAGCCAGTGCTCTCTTCTGAGGCCAATTCAAAATGTTCACAATGGCATACACAGTAAATACCTAGCTGAGACCAAGCTATTTATTGGACTATTCCTGTATAATTGACCATTATTTAGGGACATAAATATTATTAACACCAACAACTGATTGGGCTTTTCCTATGGTGGGGCCAACATGAATGGATTTGGTAGAGTATACACAATATACATTTTGTCATTTTGGCTTTCTTGTGATTAGGAAAGAATGTCTGCAGTTATTTCTGTAATAATTAGGAAAGGAAATATCTTTGTTTTGGTTAGAGGACCAAATGTTTAATTGCCCTTTTGCAGTAATGTCTAAGCATATTTCTCTAAACATCTGTAGAGAAGACATCGCAGAGTCTTATTTTATTTCTTATGACTAGAATAGTATTCTTTATTGGCCAAGTGTGATTAGACACACAAGGAATTTGTCTCTGGTGCCTAAGCGCTTAGGCACATAGAATCATCAGGTGATAAATAATGATCATAATGATATTACAATCATCATGAATCATAAGATAGGACACTCAGTGATAGCCATAAGATACAAATAATAACAGCGTGATAGTCATAAGATGCTAAAGGAAAGATAAGGATAAATAATACTAATACAGCCCTACTACATGGTTTGATATTCGACCTAGGGCATAAGACAGAGGTGTGGAAATTAGAAAACACAGACACATATGCAAACACTCACACAAAGATCCATGTCTACTTGCTTACCATCTGCCCAGGATAACTCCAGGTATAACCGATCAACTCAATGCCTCTTACTGTACATGTCACAATGATATTTTCACCTTGTTTCAAAATAGTTTGCACTGCATTGATAGAAACATTGATGAAGGACGTAGGAGAGGAAGAAACTGTAAAAAAACAAAACTAGTGAGTAGAGAAGAAAGTTAGCTCACAGCAACTTATATATATATAAAAAACAATTGTAGCAAGCTCAATCAATATGCCGCTGTCTCAGAGTGAGAAAATTGTTTTCTGCATGGACAACTTGAAAACTTCAATATTAATGAAGCATAAGATGTTAACAGTGAATAATAACTACCCCAGTACAGAACTACAATAAGAGACCCTAAAGTGGAGTTCTTGATGCTGGGTTTAGTTGTTTGCTTCTATAATAATAATAATAATTTATTAGATTTATACCCCGCCTCTCTCCACCCAAAGGGGAACTCGAGGCGGCCAAAAAAACCCAATACAGCTAAAAAACAGTCCTATACAATTAAAAATTTCCAAAAACTCATTCACTCATCCAATCATACCATTAAAGGAGGATATTTCTAGATATTTCATTACCCAACTAGGTAACACCCTCAGGCTGATGATGTTACTTAGTTGAGTTATAAAATGTCTGCAAGCAAACAACAAAGCTCAGAGAGTACCAAGGACTCTATAGTTCAATCCTGAGGTACTGTAGATACATTCTCTTCTATTAGAGCCTAAAATCTTGTGGCGAACAGGGCAAAGACCTTGGCCTGGCATTGAACTTAATCACAATGGAGATCTGAGTATGTTTCTGCTCTGAAAATCAACAAGGTGACCTGACTTCACATTCCCTCAACTTTAGATTGAAAGACCGTCAGAAAAATAAATTCACATTATAATAACCAGACAAATGCCCTATATTTACCCCCAGAAGGCGGACGCAGCCTTCCATCCTTCCAAGGTCAGTAAAATGAGGACTCTGATTGTTGGGGGCAAAATGCTGACTCCGTAAACTGCTTAGAGGCTGCTGAAAAGCACTATGAAGTGGTATATAAGTCTAAGTATTATTCCCAATGCACCCCTATCAAGACCCCTATCTGTCTTGTTTTCATTCAGCGAATCCTTTCTGCTCCACACACTGGCTAATGCTATGCATAATAGTGAAAATGTGTAAATATTGATCCAAGATTCACCTTGGAGATTGTAGACATAGAATGTTTCAGACTCAAACTCTTCATCTTCTATCATTGCCTTGCAGATGTAGGTCTTGTCTTCAAACTGTCCTTTAAAGCCTTGCTGTGGAAAATACATTCCAGGGACTGGATCATTAACCCTCTTTTCATGAAGAGATACTGTGGCATTGGGGTTTGTCACACGGCAAGGAATAATGACTTCACTATAGCCTGTGCTGAACACAAAGGTGTCTTCCTGGGTGCTTGGTAGGAAAGGCACGGAGAGATCTGTGAAGAATGGAGGGAAGCTGGTTTTGTCATTGACGAGGGAGGTATCTAAATCACAAAGACTGAAGACAGATTATTGATTACCTCAATCTAGCCTCTTAGATGAAATAAGGGATATACTTGTGACCAGAGCAGCTCAGTATGGAATGTGGAAGAGAAATGCAACAATGATGTTTTCTCTGCAGAGTGATGTGGCTTAGTTCCTTTCTATTACATCGTTCCCCAGTATAATAGGTGTGTGTGTGTTTTGGGGTTTAGCATATGTATAACTGTATGAGTGCATATACATGTACATCTCCACAGCTGGTATGGTAGCTATTTAAACAGGCTACAAGGTTGTAATTTTATATACGGAGGCAGAGAAATTTATCTCAAATAAAAAAACCCTGTGTATTAATCCTGTATTGACACCATAGATCGGTTTAAAGGAGGAACAGGAGTTTTGCCTCCATCTCAGTCTTTATTCTCATAGATGAAATTTGTTAGGGTCTCTATTACAGCCAAAGCCCAAAAGTAGGTAGAAATTAAGGTTTGCAGTATAGGAAAAACAAAAGAGATATTTACATACATGTCTGCATCCAGAACAGAGAGTCCTTGATTTTTTTCTGAACTTTCTGTTCATTCCGCAGAACCAAATACCTGCATACACATGAAGCATAAGTTACACGATTGAAAATATCAAAGTTGTGCAATCGCCAATACCTGGTACGAAAATGTAGATGGCCTTTCCATCCGGGGCTTGATCATCGGTACAGGAATATTCACCTGTATTCAAACCTGTCAAGTTCCTTAATGTGAGAGTGTTGGTAAAAATGGTGCCCCTTTTCTCCAGGACGGTGTCTAATTTGGTATGCTTGTTGTCTGTCTTCCAGATAACCTCATTGTGGCCTGAACATTTCAGGGTAAAATCAGTGTAGAGATTGAGGACAACTTCGTGGGCACTGGGCGTAATTTCCAGGGAGCTGATTTCTTTCACACCTTTAAGAGATCATTTGGAAATCAAATGAGCAAGAGACAGAACAAAAGGGATAGCGGAAGAATGTACAGAGATAAATGTGAGGACAGGGATAAAAACAAAGCAACATGTTTCTGTCTAATCTAAACATTTGAACTGCTTGAAAAGCAAAATCGTTTTCCATTTGGAGGCAGGGGCTAGAGGCCAGCCAGTCAAGATATTTGATAAAAAATGAATTCATAGCCATGAATGAAAGGTTCTTGTTTTCCATCTAATGCCTTTTCCTTCTAGGAAGATCCTGAGATTGGTCTCCAGGCAGAACAATAAATTATGAGTAATTAGATGATGTGAATATAATTCAGGCATTGTGTACAGAACAACTGGAAAACTCCAGTATAATAGGGGTATTTTTTTCTTCCTAGAACATGGCATATTCTGGCCTATTAATTTTGACCCCTGTTACTGAAATGTCTGCTGTGATTTGTGTTGAAGAAATCTAAACAAGCTAAGGATGTGAAATGAAAATGAAAATTGCCAGGAAATCCATGGGAAACGATACAGTAGACAGCATTTTCCTGAATTGCTTCCTACAAATCTTAACTATGTGCCTCTTTTCTCTGCTGGCAGTAGCACCAGGCAAACAACTCCACCTCTTTCAAAACCTCCACATCCTTTCCTAAATAGACGCTTCTTACAGTTGAGTCACCAACCAGAAGACGGCTTCTCTTTTTAGATAACCTACGCGCCACATATGGCTGATTTGCGACACCTGCAACCCTTCTTTTTCCAAAACCTCTTTTTCTTTGCAGACTACAATCCTTTGCCTAGTTCAGTCATCACCACCACAAACAGCTGAACCTGCCACCTTAACATCGCTATGAAGTTCAGTAGGGACACTTAACTATTATGCAGGGACACACCAAAAGCATCACTTTTATGATCTACAGGTCTCACTCAGCCAGATCCAACAGTTCTCCATACTGCCCTTCTCCTGTATGGTCTTTGAAGAAGAGGGGGTTGATAGAGGGAAAGCTCAGAACATACCAGCTGAGTCGGCCACCTAATTTCAGCCTGAAGAGCACCAAGACTTGAGACAAGCAATCTGTTCATGTAAACTAGCAATTTTCATACTAATAGGATAGGGCCCAAACTTTAAAAAAAGTCCCATGGAAAAATAGCTGCAAAACAAGTGTTGCAATGAACTAAACGTTCTAAAAATAAAATTGCAATCACATAAGCACCTGCCAAGGATGAATTGCTGCTGTTTTCAAATTACTGCTGTTTTTAAGACTACACTTGCTCAGATGCACACATTTGGTCCGAGGTCCTCACAATAAGTAACTTCACAGAGTTCTAAGTTCACACAGTAACTTTAGAGAGTTATAGCTATAAGATTCATGTGCAGTGAAGAATTTATTACTACCTGAACGCAACTGGCTGTCACCTCTTGAAAACTTTTTCTTTTTTTAATAATATTTATTAAATATTTTAAAAAAACAGAACAACAAACAAAAACACAAAACAAACAAACATCAAAGAAAAATACATAACATTTCAATCTTTAAAACAAACATTTCGATATTTTGCAAAAACGTGCGTATTTGCTTCTCTTCTACTTGTGGAGCGCATACCTATTTATATTAGTATGGCTATCCAGTATGCATAATCATATATATCTTCATCCTTCCTATATTTACAATTCTATAACCACCATATATTCACAATATAATCTTCACTCCTTTTATCTTTCCTCTCACCTCCTATTCTATACCTTCTTGGAGTCTTTCTGCTTTCTTTTCTTTTCTAACCATATATACCTAATATCCCAGCTCGAATAATACTCCGATTCCCCCTTGTCTTTAAGCAATAATTATAGTCTATCGAGTTCGGCACAGTCCATTATTTTAGCAATCATTTGGTTTTCTGTCGGGAGGGTAGTACTTTTCTATTCTTGCCACTACTTCTGTGAAAAATATGCTATCTGCTACCTTCTCACTCCCTTGCTCCATGCTCTGTCACAACTCTGGGGCGGCCATTTATGGCTGTCTTTACTTCACCTGCATCCCGGGGGGTTTCCCCAGCCTCTGCATGGAGATCGCATTCCCTGCGTGGCTTTGATGGCTTCCCCTCTCCTTTACACATCTTTCTGGGACCTGAAAATGCCCAACACAAGCAGCACGGCAAAGAAAATTGTTGCCAGAGAAGGAAAACGTTCCTTCTCTGTTCCACTCATTGTGACGTCATGCCTGAATGTCCATCTCCTGGAAACTTTCATCAACCAGGAGGGACAAGTTCTAATTGATAGGTGGTTGCACTGATGGCCTTGAGAACCCTGTCCACTTTGTCAAGTCCAACAGGATTTGCACTATTCTCAGATAACTGTGCAAGATCTTTCCCCAGGTATCTCACATGGATCTAGACCACGTATGGACTCCAACGGGGAACAAACCCAAGTGATTTATTTATTGTATTTGAATCACGTTGTAAGCCACCTTGCGTTCCCCTTGACTGGGGAAGAGAGACGGGGTATAAATTCAATAAACATAAATATTTTGTCTGCCAGGTGTTGAACAATTTTCTTGGTGCATTCCTAAAGGTGTTCACCACAGTTCTCCTTCTCCATGAGGGACTTGGTGATCCTGAACATGGCTGCTGGAGGACACTCTTTGGATGCAATAAGGGTGGAGAAATAGCAACATTCTGCCATTATTACCACCACAAGCAGCTCTAAGTGGTATCTAGTCAGGGTCATCCTTCATTTAATTCCAGTGACACTCTAGGTGTCTTTTAACACTTTTCTGAACCTTCAGTTCCTCCATAAGCCATGTGAAGAGTTGGGCGTGGTGGGTCAATCCTGTCCAAAATCATGGCCACCCTTTGATTCCAGGATTTTACCAGAGTTTTGGCAGGAATGTGCAGCAACCCCCCCCCCCCCAAGATATTCTCCATTTCCCTCTAGAAGCCATTTTGTTGCCATTAGTTGCCAGGGATGGATTGCTCGAATAGGTCTGGCCTCCCTGTGGACAGAATAGCATAAGAGAATCTGAAGGCCAACAGGGCATGTTCTCACCATGACAAGGGGGATACAACAGGTTATTTCCCACTAATCATATTGCCATTGCTCTGACAAGCAGGTCATATCTGGTGTGTAACTATTATCCTGAATTGGACTTGAGATGATTTGGATTAGGCCCATGGCTGCTATGGTAGTCACAATCTCCTGGGCCCCTTCCAAGGCCATACCCGCAAATGGCAGATTGAAGTCGCCTAGGACTATAAGCACGGAAAATTCCACTACTAACCCTGAGATGCCCTCCAGCAAATCAGGCAGGGAGACTGTTATGCAGCAGGAAGACTGGTACAGTAGGCAACACTCCCACCTGATCTCATGAGCTCAGCCTCAGGAACGGGTCCCATAAGCCCAGTTTCCCAAGTTTCCCAGTCAGAAATGTGGGAAGCACGGCCCCTGAAGCCCAAAAGAGCTCCTCAAATGACCACTGCCACCTTTCCTCCCCTGCACTGGAGTCTTGGCTGGTGCCAAACCCTAACCCAGCTGGGAATATCTCTGAGAGCAGAGCCACTCTCTGCCATGTCTCAGTGATGTGTGCCAGGTTGGCTCACTCTTCCTTACTACTAACTGACCTGGCATTCATCAGCAGCAACTAAGCTGCAAGGCCTCCAAGGATTTCCTGGGGCTGGGAGTAAGCTCAGGGCACCAGAACATGCCACTGGTACTAATCATTGGTGGCATCATCTGCAATAGCCTGCCCTATGGCTCCTATAACAACCCATGCCGATTGCCATCATTGTGTGTTCCATGCCCAGGAACCCACAAGATGGTGTTTGCCCTCTGATCCTGATCTCCCTCCTTTTGGGCCATGGGATTCGCCATTCCCTTCATTCACTCCACATTCACTCCCTCAGACACCTTCAGTTAGTGGACCTCTGCTCCAACTCAAAGAAGTGTTAAGAGCTCCTCTTTTTTAAAATAAACAAATGCCCTCGTTTGCTTTTACTTTTCTCACAGCTAAACAGGCTGGTCTGCAGAATATTCTCTTCAAACATAGAATTCTCCCCCCTGTTCTTGGCTGTTATTTTATTTATAAAATTAAAAGATGAAAAGGTATCATTATTGCAGAAATAAAACAGGGTGTAGAGAAAGTCAGCAATGGAACTTAAACCCTAAAATTTAGGGATGGGATTTAAAAAAGCAATGGTGGCAGAGCTCTTGGAAACTGGAAGCTGTCATGTTGATTCATTTTATGCCAAGGCTCTGCATCTTTATTTTGTGAGTAGCCAGCTTTAAGGATGTCTCTGAGACAGCTTCTCTAGCTGCCTTAAGTCTTTCTGTTTATTTAACAGACCACTGCAGGAAAAGCATGCAACTTTCAGGCTCCGAAAATGATCCCAGCTCATGAACTGCAATGTGTCTGCGGCCTGCCAGTACTCAACTGCTCTTTCTTTCCTTCTTTTGAGAGAAGAAAAAGGAGAAGACTGAAAAAACTAATAAAAGTTTAAAGTAAACGGAGGCATGCCCTCCCCAATGAATCGTGGGTTTGTCATCTGAGAAGATGGAAGTTTCACAGGAGTATTTTTGGCAGGGTAACCTGCATCTGCTTTTGCCTTATCCTCATTAAAGCACCTGCTAAAGATGTAGAAGTCAGCTCAAAAAGTTTACGTTTATGATCCCGGAGTCATCTTTAGTAAAACAAATACTTAGAAAAGGAAAATCGGACTATCCAAGGTAAAAGTGGGGATTGTGTACAAACCAGTTGTTAGAATTCTTTTTATTTGTTTGTTTGTTTATTTATTTATTCATTTTTATTTGGATTTATACTCCGCCTCATTTCCCCGATCAAGGGGAACTCGAGGCGGCTCACAACAATAAAAAATACAATGTTATAAAATGTAAAACATTTCTAACTACAATCACACAACCAAACAACCAAGGGGGAGGGTACATTACTTCCAGGCCTC
>JANHGC010001792.1:174806-196523 GCA_027560395.1 Boaedon fuliginosus
CGATCTGTGCTGATACAGTTATGTATAACAACACTAGACTATGTAAGTTTGATTAATCTAGCAATTCTCATTGTATTAATATTGCTTTTGTATCAAAATGAATAACACTCAGACAGCACACTATTCACAAAATGAGATTGATGTATGTTTAAAAATAAAAAAACTTTTACAAAAAGAAAAAGAAAATTATAAATATATGGGTACAGTATTCGTAATTGCTTTACTCAAAGATGGGAAATTTAAAAAATATCTCAGACAATAACTTTCCAGGGCCAATTGTTGGAAAATGGCAGTGAAATGTTAAAGAGTTAAGCTATGAATACTTCATAAATGCTCCCCTAGACTCTCTAAGAATCCTTGGATATTCACCGGTAAATTAAATCAAATTTAAAAAGCCAGTCTATTACCTTTCCTGTCTAGTAAGATGCTATCTCATTGTTATTCAGATACAGCCCCACTGCCAATCCAGATGCCTTCTGCACGAGATATGGAAGAAAACACTCTTTTGTCCTTGATTTCAACTGCAAAATATCTTGAGCCAGCCTGTTTATAAAATCATAAAGATATGAATGCAGTTTCATGTTCTCTGAAACATAGCATATATACATATATTTGAAAGCCATCATACCTAATATCATTGAATTTGGTATCATTGGAAGACCCACTTAGTGTTTGGAATGTCAACATCTTGATTTCACATCTAAGCAATAATATGCTACGCTATGAATTGATCTACTAGTATGGCTGTGAACTCGAATAATACAATCCATTGAAACAAATGGGGCTAATTCCTCAGTGTTCATATTCAGGCAATTTCCTAAATACATCATTCTATGTTCAGTTAGTTCAGAAGTTGCACAATGCAGCCTTGTTTGCCTAGGTTAGCGTAGGTGGAATTTGAGAAAACACAGCGCTTAGTAGAGAAGCAACAGGCATACATTTGCACTGGTTACCGGTTTGATTCTGAGTGTAATTTAAGAGATGGCTCTTATCTTATCTGCCCCTTCAAGGACAGCTTATCTCCAATGATCTCTGATGTTGGCAAGCTCCATACACAAAGCTTGTAACATTCCCCACGAGACCTATCTTATTGCTATCCTGACCTTTAAAACAGCACCTCCTCCTCTAGGATCCAGCTAGCTCTGACCCTGCCAAACTTTCAGAAGGTATTAAAGACCTATTATTTTCTCCCCAGGGTCTGGGTCTGGATCTGGGATTAGTATGACATACTGGAAGACTTTGCTTTTCTCCTGAGCACTTTTTCTATTTACATGTCTTTGTTTTTGTATGTCTTTTTGTTATGTGGTTCCATTATATTGTTCTTCAATGATGAAGGACAATTCATCATTGAGTGCTGTCCTGAATTGTGTGTTGAATGGGTGTCTATAGAAATTGTTCAGCTAAACAAAATCAGAGGCCTCTCTATAAACTTGGTGTTTTCCAGAAGCTGCTGAATGCTTGCTTGGATGCCTCCTATTTAAGCTTAATTTTGTTGGACTGAATGACTAAAGCAAACTGAGTTTATAAATGTGAGTTTAAAGCCATCACAGAGGATGTGATTGAATAGACTTGCAAGTAGTCCTCACTTAACAACAGTAATTGGAATTACAGTACTGAATTTCCATCGCTAAGCAACATGGTTATAAAGCACAGTGTGATGGGACACTGTTGCTTAGCAACAGCAATCCTGGCAGTCCCCGTTGCTGCTGTTAAGTAAGGATCTCAGGTTTTTATTTGAGGACCTCAAGTGACTTTGACTTGGGACTTCCTGCTGGCTTCCAACAGGCAAGTCAATGGGGAAACCCTCAGGGAGTTGTAAGTCCTGCACTGTTTTCAAGCAGGCCAACAGACAGGTGAGTGGTATGGAATGTGGCCCAATGAGGTGTGATTTTGCTGCATGAGTGTGGCCGAGTGCAACTGCTTTCATGCACTTAGAGTAACAATTTGTTCGTGACATTCTCCACTTCTTTCTTCTGGTCCTCTATTTAGCATTTGAAAGATACATGGAGTTCAAAACAAACAACTTCAATCTCTGCCAACTGAGTTTGTTAGTCTCTAAAAAGACTCATCTTCAGGCCAGTGTTGGCTGATTTCTTTTACCCTGGAAGGGCTTTTGAGCATGTGCCAATTGTTTTTATTGGGATTTTTTTGACATTTCCTCCGCTAAAAAGTGCAGAGCTTAGACTTCTTGTAAGGTCAGCTTCTACACACCATACCCCTAGAGCCAAGCTATTTGTTAATTCACTTGCTTATTTATTCTTCTCTTGGTGGAATGTGTAGTAACCTAGCAGTAATAAATAAGCTCATACAGGCACTATGGCAGAGGTGTCAAACTCATGTCATCACGGTGGTGTCAGGTGACATATCAGGACTCCCCCCCCCTTCGCTAAACTAGGTGTGGGCGTGACCAGCACATAATGTATCCAGCCCGCGGGCCAGGAGTTTGACAGCCCTGCACTATGGAGTGCCAAGGAGGGTGGGTATTCCCTGGGATCTCATAACAGGCTCCTCAAGAGAAATGGCAGCAAGAGCAACCTACAGGTGCAATTTGCAGCCTTTCCTGCCAGTTTCCCAGAAATGGCAATTGCAATTGGCAGTCACAATGGCAGTCGCAAATGACACTTATCTGAGCATCGAATGCTACAACTATCATAAGCGCTAGCTAGTTGCCAAGTGGCCAGATCACTATTATACTGCAACAACCAGAACTTTTGAAGATTAGTTGCGAGTACCACTTACTCAATGCCATTGCAATTTCAATCAGCCACTGAATAAGTGGTTGTTAACCAAGGACTATTTGTGTTTTGTGCAAACGGCATTTTCATGTTGCAGATCCTGAGAACTTAAAGCACAAGTTGAAACTGTGTAAATGGTTAACATTTTTATCAAAGGTTGGAGAGTTTCTTTTATCAGCACGTAAGGTGTACCTGCGATGAACTACAATTATTTTGTTGCACGTTGAAAGGAAAGAAGGTTGTAGCATTACAATGATGCAGCGATTGTTGGAGTCCTTATGCTGCATTAATTCCTGAGCTTAGATGCCATCTCAAATAGCCACAACAGGGAAACAACCACAGCTCCAGGGGAGAGAAAGCTTTTCTATAGGCTGCATATGCCCCTTTTGGAGCCCTGAAACTAGATAATCTTGAACTATTTTATCAGTCTGGAAATTAGTGCAATATGGGTCTGGAGATGAAAGAGCAAATGGTTTATTTTATCTGCAATAATGGCAACATGTTCTGAAATGGAGCCCAGAGTGAAGCAGGAAGTTCTGTAGTGATGTCTGGAGATACCACATATCCAGGCCCTGGATAAACCATTCTACACAGCTCTCTCCTGATACTGGTGGATTCCCATCTGAATGTTTCCCCTTTTAATAATTGAAAACCTGCAGGCTCTGCATCAGAAAACGAATAGCATAAGATTGTTTGAAAACTTTCTTTTGTCATTTATTTCTCATATCAGATTTCCCCAGAGAGCACCTCCAGATGAATTAGACTGCAGCTCTCATCTTTTCTAGCTTTAGAAATACTTGCTGGATTGATGGAAAACTAGAGTGGTGCCAAGTTGTAGAAGGTTGCATTAATTTGTGGGATGTTAAACAGTATTTTTTTCTTTTGAGAGGGAATTCCTGTATTGTTTATGTTCTGTATAGATTTGAGTATAGTAGGCAAAGATAAATGACTGGGCTGCACATATTTTTCCATTAAGGATAAATAGTTTCTTGGATGTGAATTCTACAGTGTGTAAGTCATCTCTTTTATCTTGTTCCTCTCATTCCTTAGAAGGCTGAGACAAGAGTTAGTGATAAGACTAGGATATTTAACTGTGCTTAAAAGTATCTTCATTTTAAAGGGGCACTCTTGAATTCATGCCTCATTCTGAAAATATGATCCCAGTAAGTGTGGCTAATTCAGTTTGAGCCCTGCTAGGAATGTTGTACTCCTTACTTATGAGTAATTTGGGCAAGGAATATTTATTGGAACATTGAGTCCATTCAAAATTAAAATGTTTTCTGTTTCTTCCAACTTTTTGAATGCTCTAGAGAATATAAGAATAACAGTGCTGTGTTTCTTAGGAATTTTGCAAAAATAGATTTAAAACCATGGCACAACTTTATGGATAGTGCTTTAGACCTCTATGCTCTTGAAGTCTCCCAAATGTCCAATATCAGCAACTGTGGTTAGATATTGATGTATTGCTCTTAGGGAGGAACTAATGGCAAGGATGGCTAGGAACATCCATACTCACAAACAAATCCGATAGGGGCCCTCAGCTTGAGACCAACTCAAGGCCTGGGGGAACAGTCATGACTTTAGGACCTCTTTCCAGGGGTGGGTTTCAACTGGTACTGTATAACAACTGGTTCAATCAGTTTTTGTAAAAAAAAAATTGGGGGAGGGGACACCCTCCCACCCACCTTCACACTATAGCTACCTTTATTCGCTCTGTTTGCAGTACAGCTGATCAGCGTGGCAGCAGAAAAACAGCTGAGGTGTGCTGCTGTGCCAATCAGCTGTACTTCAAATGGAGTGAATAAAGGTGGGCAGGTGGGCGCCCCCCCCCAATTTATTTTTTACAAAAGCCAGTTTGCTAGAACTGGCTCGGCCTTAACAAATGATTCACCTGAACTGGGACAAACTGGTAGAAACCCACCCCTGTCTCTGTCTCTGTCTCTCCTCTCTTTCTCTCACTCACTCACTCACTCACTCATCCATATGTTTCCATCAAAAACAGGCCAAGGATGTTTTATTCCATTGTTGTACACTGCCCTGAGTCACCTTTTGTTAAATGAGTATATATATAAGTTTATTTATTTATTTGTCAGCACAGACAAAGCCTACCTGTTTTCTTCATGCTGAATAATGGGAAAGAGAAAATGCACCCCTGTTATCAGGCCAGCATTCCCAATGTAAAACTACTTTGATCTCTTTTGTAGGGTTCCCACCCCCACCCCAACAGTAATAAGCAAAACTTTGGGATCAACACAGCACTATATCAGGCAGATTGGGAATTGGCATACCATTTTAAAAGAAGTAGAGTCAGCCAGACTGGAACTTAGATATGCATGTAGGTGCACATTTTCATTTAACAGCACGTGCATAACCTTAGATTGTTGCAACCAGTGGAACATACCCTTTATTACTTGGAGTTGCAAGAACCTTAGCTAAGCCTAGCTAAGAGTAATGTACTTGTTGCCAGAAGAGCAAGACAGCCACTTCTAAACCATATGAGAGCAGTTTAGCATGGCAGCTGAATCCTATTTCAGCACTGGGGATCGGACAGTGTCTTTTACTGCCCCCAGGAACAGCATGCTAGCTCAGGAATGCAGTTACATGGCCCATAAACTCTGTTCACTAATGCTTTCCTGGACTTAATGGTAGGGGAGGTCTTAGTATTGGAAATGGTTGTATTCCTTTTTCCCCTTGACATTATATGCCTTGGAAAAGAGACGTTATCTTTTCACAAGAGAGTACAAAATGCCTCTAAAAGAGGTTACATTTTGCAGAGAAGAACTTTTAAAAGTCCTGTCTTACTCCTATTCAGCCCCGAGTTTGTTATCTGCAGCAGGAGAGAGGCAGTCATGCTAATTAAGAGGATGTATATATGTTACCCATGAAATAATCAAGGAGCTTCTAAATAATAACTGAAAAAAGGCAGTCTGGTCCCAAGTTCACTGATACAAAGATGGGAGTTGTTTTAATTAAATGAAAAATCCTGTGACCTCAGGTCTATGAACTGCTGATGCCTCATTGCTGAAAAAGTCATGCTTTCCTTCACTGTCTCTTCCAATATTTGATGCATGTCTGTTTCCTAAAGTAACAGGCAAACAGGAAGGTTCTTCCTATTTGTGTTGATTGTGTGGATCCAGTTACTGAGAATGAAACTTTCTTGTTGAGCAATCGGAAGCACAGCAGTGCACTATGCTCCTTCTCTGGTAGCATCCATTCCTTCAGTTGCATTGCAATAGGGCAGGGCATAGCCTCCAAATACCATATGGCACTGACCTTTTGTCTGTAGATCTGGCTGTTCCCAGAACTTTTTTTTTTCACTTAAGAGCTTTGCATAACTAACTTGGTGGGAGAATAGTCTCAGAGGCAACAGCCCTGCTCCAATGTGAGTAATAATAGCAGTGTCTTCCGGTTGCCCAGTCATTTGAGCACATCTGGAGGCACTTACATTTTGAAAGGATTAACCATTTGCTAACTGAGATATTGAAGATTTATACAAGCCAAGATAGTGGAGGGGCAGTTCACTAAACTAATTGGTCTAGTCTGTTTCCCTTTGCTCATTTTGGAGTTTCACTACCCATTGACAGAATTTGTTTCAAAGAAACTTGGAGTTTAGCTGTACAGTGATACTGAAACGTTTGTGAACCCTTTTGATATTTCTTTATAAACATGATCTAAAATGTGATATGTTCTCCACACAAGTCCTAAAATTTGATAAAAAGAATCCCATTAAACAAATGTGTCAAGGACATTATACTTTTTCATGGAGGAAAATAATCCGTAGCTATATATAGGGGTGTGGCAAGAATATGTGAATCTCTAGGATTATCATTTCATTTGGAGGGAAAATTAGAGTCAGGTGTTTCAATCAATGGAATGACGATCAGCTGTGAGTGTGGGTGGTCATGCCTTATTTGAAGAACAGAAGTCTGAGTATTCATTATGAAAGACGGATCTTTATATAGTTTTGTTTTCCACTTGCAAATTTGCCTTAGTTTTATACTTTTAATACGGTCAAATAACTAAATCAATAAAGTTTCTATTTTATTCTACAACATAGGTATGTGGAAGTTTGTTAATGGGACTCAAATGAAGGGGATTTCTGACAAACAAAACAACTGATGATGCTCACCAGGCTGAAAATGGCTACACAAATTATTCCAAACAGTTTGGACTGTGTTTGTCCACTATTGGGCAGATTGTGTACAAATGGAGGCGTATCAATATCCTTGTCAATCTCCACAGGAGTGGTTAATCAAATCAGGATTGCTTGCCATCATTGACAGAACTATGAATCTTAAATTGTATCACCAAATTCTGTAGGAAAATGTCAGGATATCTGTCCCTGAAATGAAGCTCATGGGTAAGAAGGCCATGCTACAAAGACAACAACCCACAATATACAAGCAAACCAACCAAATAGCCATTAAAGCAAAAGAAAGTGAGTGTTTTTGAATGGCCAAATCAAAGTCTTGACCTTAATCCTAAAGGCATGGTGTGGAAGGACTTGAAACAATAGTGTTCATGTAATGAAGTTCACCAATACCCCTGAGTCGAACTCGTCTGTAAGGAGGAATGGGTTAAAATTCTTCCAAGATGATGTGTAGAACTGATTTGATCAACAGTTATTGGAAATGTTTGGTTATAGTTATTGATGCCTAAGGAGGAATATATTAGTTATAAAAACAAATGTGTACACATTTTTGTTATACCTAATTATGTTGCTTGCCTCTCCCTCATCCCTCTTCCAGGTTTTCAGATCTACTATATATGTAGGAATTTGAAGGAGATAAGCAGCCAACATTGGTAAGCACGCCCAGTTTCTAGCAATTTCACTCTTTCAACATATTGCTTTCTAAAATTGCTTGACGTGGTGAAAAAAGTTCATAAGAGCTTTGTTACATTCTTACAACAAGCATATAAGGCTTTTCCTAACATTTTTAATGGCTTATTCTGGGATGAGGGGAGTTGACCTCCTAAAACAGAGGAACAGAAGGCATCAATCTCTCCTCATTGCAGTAATAAGGGCAGTATCCCAAATGACTGAAATTATTTGGACAGAGTTGGAAATGGGGGTTGCTTTTGGGCCTTCAGGCAGGGTCTTTCCTCCCTATATCTTTAAAAGATTGATTGGTATTCTCCCTCCTTCCTGCTCTTTTCATCTTTTCATCTTTCTTACTTTATTAATGGTAAAGAATTACTTAAATTGTATATATAAATCCATTGCACATTATCTTTCTTAATTTCCAGTTCTAGAAAACGCATTAAGCAAATAAGAAGGTATAAATGGACAGATAAAAAGAATTCCCATATAAGTATGTGGGTGGGACTCAGATGAACATCAAGTGTTACAATGACAAAATCTGTTAGGACACCAATACCTATCTTGTCTGGATGGATCTTTACAGCTCTACCAGCCTTTGGGCCAGTTCTTTAACTGGGAAAATATTTTGAGACATTGTAAAATCAGATTCAGCATAGCATTAATGCTTATGCCAAGTTTGCTAATACATGATGATAGACAGCTGTTTTACTTGTACAGCCCACTCCTTGCTCAGCTATATTCTATTATAAGCTGATATGCTTTTGAATATTGGCATATACTATGGAACATACTTGGCACACCCACACTTCCTCTTGCCCAATTTTACTACTTCATACATGGTCATGGGCTTTGTTCAGAATTGAGCACATGGTTCTAAACATCCCACTGCATAGATATTTTTGGACGATAATTCTGTGACTTCAGACAAGTATTTGTTTTATTTTTTTATCTAATTCATTGCTAGGCTTTTTAATAGGGTTGTGACATATAATGCAGATTTAGTTGCTGAAATGTTCCCTGCCTGAGCCTTGTGTGCATACATTTAGAGCCAATCTCATTCTGGATCACAGTTTTAAATGTCTGCTTTTTTTCTCCCATTCTTCAGACCTTCATACTAGATCAGATGAAGAAACAAGAATATTTTATTGTTAGAGGATATAATAATATAACCTTGAAAGTCTTATCAGTTTTTCTCTGTTCCCTGTTATACTAAAAAAAATAAAAATCAAGGTACAATTATTTTAAATTACTTTGTCAAGGTTGCTTCAATCTCTGGACGATGTAATCACTTCTCCAAGTCTCTCCTTAATAGTTCATTCCTTCCTCCCACCTTAGCAGCTGTTTCATACCTTCTTGAGATCAGCTTTAAATTCCTTTACAACTCCAAATTTAATTTCTTCTTGCAGTTGGTATTTTTCTTTGTACTGGGATCATTGCTTATGTGTTGAATTAATTAATCTTTTCTTTTTTTAGCTTTCACTTGGATGTATGTTGAATAACCTACATTTCTAGTACAACTGTCAGTTGAATGCTTCCAGGGAAAATGCTAAATGCTCAGATTTAGTGAAGGGGTGTCAAACTCATGTCATCTTGGCGGCATCACGTGATGTATCGGGACTTCCCCCCCGCTTCGCTAAACCAGGCATGGGTGTGGCCAGCGCATGATGCATCTGGCCCACAGGCCAGGAGTTTGACAGCACTGTGTTAATGTATATTATATCTGTAACTGTTTGCTACATATCTGTCATTGACCTCTGTCTTGCAGTACTTCCTATAGCTTTGGCATCGATTAAGCCAAGTACTGGTTTTCATTCATTCAGCATAACCTTCTTGCCTCTATATTCATCACTCTGCAATTCCACTTTAAGAGGGCAGAGACTCTCACATGATATATGCCATGCAAATTTTCAGTCATTTTCCTCTACAAAGGTCCACTTCTTGTTAAAATGATTGTACCTATTAGTTTGAAATGTTGCACATTTTTTAGCCTAGAGTCATATTTATACTTTATATCATTTTCAGTGATAAAAGTAACGGCTAACACACATCCAAAACATATTCATGTACAAACCTCAAAACCCAATACTACAGGATCAAAATGTGGGTAATGCCATAGATTCATTTCAATTTGAAGCCCAAGACAAATTAGGAATCTTTTGAATCAAACAGTTCAGGTTGTTTTTCAAGTCACTGATTATAGATTCCAGTTGTACAAGTTTTCTTAACTTGTATGTGTAACAGGAAAAAACTTCTCTGTCCCTTGTAAGAAATAGGCGTCAGTTCCCTTCTTCCTGCACCATCTACTGTTCACAGGAGGTAACTAAAGAAAATTTTCTCCCGGTAAAAAGTTGTAACTGGAAATTCTGAACACATAGTATTTCTTTGAAGAATATATTTGCATTATATGGTACTTGTTCTCTAGTAAATGTTCCTTTTAGCATTTATGTAACATTTTAATATTATTATGTTTTCAAGTGACTGGAAATTTCTATATGTAAATCAGCACTACTTATTTCTGAAATAATTCAAACAAACAGCATTTTTAAAAAGATTATTTGAAAAACATTTTATAATGTTTGTGTACATTTTGAAAGTAAATGTATTATGGATAAGGAAAATAATTCCAAGAGAATTCTTGCAAGTTTGCACAAGAATTTTTACAAGTAACCTTATAATGAGGACTGGATTTTAAAATTCTGAATTGAGCCTTATTCTAATTTCCATGAGGTGGCGCTGTCATTCTGGAAAAATAAAAACATCCTGGCTAAAGCAGAAAGGCATACAAATATCACAATGTGATATGTTTTATTGGACAAAAAGCTATCATAATATCAAACTCAATTCCTCGTAACAAGGAGGCCCTGGCCACCTCCATTTCAATCAATCAATCAATCAATCAATTAATTAATTAATTAATTAATTAATTTAACTTAATTTATTTAATTCAATTTATACCCCTCCTCTCTTCCCCAGTCAAGGGGAACTCGAGGCGGCTAACAACAGTAATGAATACAATAAAAATACAATATATTAAAGTTTTCTAACACATTCACACAACAGCCAAACTCTTCCAAGGAGAGGGGATATCAGTTCCAGGCCCGTCAACAGAGCCAGGTCTTAGTGGCTCTGTGGAAAGCCAACAAAGTAGGGATGGTTCTAATCTCCACAGGTAGTTGGTTCCAGAGTGCTGGCACCGCCACAGAGAAGGCCTTAGCTCGGGGACCCGTCAGCCGACATTGTTTAGCCGACAGGACCTGTAACAGGCCGACCCTGTGGGATCTAACTGGGCGCTGGGAGGCAAGAGGTGGCAGAAGGCGGTCTCAAAGGTAACCCGCTCCTAAGCCATGTAGGGCTTTAAAAGTTTTGAATTGCACCTGGAAGACCACTGGGAGCCAGTGCAACTCACAGAGGATAGGTGTTATATGGGTGCACCGAGGCACATCCTTAATCACTCGCGTGGCTGCATTCTGGACCAGCTGAAGTCTCCGAGTGCTTTTCAAGGGCATTCCCATATAGAGCGCATTGCAGTAATCCAAAAAAGAGGTGATGAGGGCATGAGCTACTGTAAGAAGAGCCTTCTGGTTCAGGAAGGGGCGCAACTGGTGCAATAGGCGAACCTGTGCATAGGCCCCCTTGGGCACAGCTGCCAAATGATGGTCTAATTGCAGCTGCGGATCCAAGAGAACCCCCAAGTTGCACACCCGTTCTGAGGGGAGCAATTTTTCTCCCCCCAACATCAACGATGGACAATCAACTGGACCATGAGGGGGGAACACCCACAGCCACTCAGTCTTATCAGGGTTGAGTCTGAGCCTGTTGGTCCCCATCTAGATCTAGATCCTCACATCCTCCAGACACTGGGAAATTACCTCAAAGGCATCACTAGTTTGGCCTGGGGCAGAGATGTACAATTGGGTATCATCAGCATACTGATGATATCCTACCCCCTGCTGCCGGATGACCTCACCCAGCGGTTTCATGTATATGTTAAATAGGAAAGGGGAGAGAACCGAATCCTGAGGAACCCCGCAAAGCAGGGGCCTCAGTTTAGATCTCTGCCCCCCTACCAACACCGACTGGGTGCAGCCCAAGAGATAGGAGAACCACCGCAACATGGTGCCTCCCACTCCTAACCCCCTAAGCCACCCCAGAAGGATACCATGGTCAATGGTATCGAAAGATGCCAAGAGGTCAAGAAGCACCAGAACAGAGGAAGCTCCCATCCCGGGCACGCCAGAGATCATCTGCTAGAGTGACCAATGCCGTCTCAGTGCTGTACCCAGGTCTGAACCCGGACTATAAGGAATCCAGATAATCAGCTTCCTTCAAGGTACCTAAAGGGAAGGTTGGAGACCAGACGAAAGTCATTCAAAACAGCTGGGTCCAGGGAAGGCTTCTTGAGGAGGGGTCTCACTACTGCTTCCTTCAAGGCAGGCGGGAAGCACCCCTCCCTCAAGGAAGCGTTAATAACCACCTGGAGCCAGCTGCATGTCACCTCCCGGCTAACCAGAACCATCCAGGAGGGACATGGGTCCAATAAACATTGCACTCACCACCTTGTCCACATCATCAGGGGCCACAGGAACAAACTTCCCGGATAACAGGACTAAGACTTGCTCCGGTCACCTCCACAGATCCTGTCCAGCCAGAGTCCAAGTCCGACTGAATCTGGGTGATTTTATCCGACAGAAACTGAACAAACTCCTCAGCTCTGCCCTGCAAGGGTTCCTTGACCACCACCGGTTTCAGGAGGGAGCGAGTCACCCTAAACAGAGCAGCTGGGCGACAGTCTGCAGATGCGATAAGAGCAGCATAGTAAGAGCACTTTGCCACTTTCATCGCCACTAAATAGGTTCCAGTATGGACTCCTAGTAGTGTTCAGTCAGATCCAGCTTTCCTGGACCTCCAGCAGCACTCTAGACGTCTCTTCTGCCACTTCATCCCCCAGAGCTCCCCAGTAAACCAAGGAGCCCTCCAAGGTCTGCGAATAGTGAGAGGTCGCAAAGGCACAACCTGATCTAAGGCCCCGGCGGCGGCACTATTCCAAGCCGCCACCAGGGCCTCAGCCAAGCTGTGGGCAAGGGAATCAGGAATCTCCCCAAGCTCCCTCTGAAACCCAATTGGGTCCATTAGCGCCTGAGGCGGAACCATCTAGTCAGTCCCGCTTCCCTGTGGCGTGGGGTGGCGGTCAGGAAATCTAATCTCAGTTGGAAATAAGAGTCCCTGGCTACCTCCATTTCAATTTATTGGCAATAAGATAGAGTGACTTGCCATTGTCACCAACCAAGATTAAAAAAAAAAACTTTCCAGTTACTTCCTTTCCATTGTTTATTACCGCAAGATTCTCTTATTTTACTCTATTCTCAGCTTTGCCTACAGTTCAAAAGCTTGGATTCTCTTTTATTATGTCACTTTCTAGGTTCCCAATTGTCCCCTTGTTATGAATTCAACAAAATAATTCTGGAATTAATTTTGAAAAAACAAAACAAAACAAAACAGAGACCCTCTGTGTGAAATAGAAGTATAAGATTGTAATGCTAAAATTCAAGTAAGCTATATAAGATCAGGTTCTAGCAAAAACAGCATTCTCTGAATGTAAGAGACTCAACCAGGGAATGATCTGACCTAAGTATCAAAATGTTTTAGATCTGACAGTGTTCTGGATCCATTTATAAGCACTTTTAATCAGTTTACATTGCTTTGAAATATGTGGGGACTTTGGTGCTCTCTGAGCTTGGTTGTTTCCTTGCAGACATTTCATAACCCAACTAGGCAACATCAGTGTTAACACTGATGATGTTACTTAGTCAGGCAATGAAACGTCTGCAAAGAAACAACCAAGCTCAGAGAGCACCAAGGATCCCACAGTTCAACCCTGAGCTACAAATATTCTCTTCTACTGGCTCTCAAATCTGCAACTCTACCCAGGGATTGTTATGGTCTCAGTTGTCCATGTTTCTCTTACTCTTAGAGAAAAGTATTATAATGCTCTTTTACTGGATCTATTTGCAAAGATAATCTGAAAACTCTGAGTAATGTAAGACAAATCAAAATGCTAGAGGGAACAAACAGGATAATATACCAAACTACTGCCTGTTAATATTGTTGCTTATTTCGTTCTGGTCCTCAAAGGAACTTTGTGGCATATATTTATTGAACATCTAACTGCTGCATATCAGGAGGAGAGAACCATCTTAGTGGTGGCACCATTGTTTTTTCTGTTTCCTGTAGGTCCCGAAAACATTTTTTCTCCCCCCCAACTTAATTATGCAATTAGTTTTATAATAGTTTTGATCTTTTAAAATGCTTTGAGTATGTTCACACTTATTTATTCTCCTCCTACAGGAACCACCTCAATTTTAAAAAACACACATACAAACAATTAATCATTACTTTTGCTTCCGTTATGCTTTGCTTTGATCTCTGCCTTCATTGATCCATGTTCCTGTATCTGGGTTGCAAGGAATTACAGAGCTCAGAGCCTCCAAATCTCGTCTTTAATCTGCCCTTGACTGGCTGTAAAAGATTAAAGAAAGGACTGATGCATCTGACTTTAAAACAATAAACTGCTTAGTTTGTTACTACTTTTTGATTCAGTTAGTTGTAATCAGGTAAGGAGGGTGGAAGGGGGTGGCATGGCTCAGTTGCTCAAGGACCTCTGGAGGATATTCCAAAGCAGGCAATGTTTGCAGTAGGGTTTGCCCTGAGAAGTTTGTAGAGGGACTGAGAAGGCCTTCCAGCAAAGCTGCCATGAGTGCATCACTGGAAAAATACTGAGGGGAAAAGAATCCATTTGCAATTTAGTGGAATGTTGCAAAGAACTCTCGTCCCCCTCAATACAAATATGCACATAGATTAGAGCTGGTTCAGTCAGACGCAAGGGTGGGAGTAGAAAGGCTAAGGCCAGTCTTTCTTACAGTATACTATTCCAACTCTGTTTGTATGCATGTGGGTGTGCTTTACCGCTTTATGTCAGAAGACGTTAGGCCACCCCTACAGAATTCGGTTTGTAGCTGTTTTACATTGCTCCCGTGACAGTATGTCCTCCTGTGGACCCAAGAACAGCTTAATCCAAAGACAAATTGGAGAAAAATTAGTTTTTCCAGGTTTTTGCAAGCTGGGGTTGTTCTCTGTACAGTATTGTTGACAAATAAGGATACATAGTTCTATCTAAGCACTAGGACAGGGCTGAAGACCCTTCAAATATTGCTAGGAAATTGTAGTATAACTATCACAAGGTTTTCCATTCTTGAACTAAATATTCTCCCGTTCTTTGGTAGGTGGGGTAATCATCTGATTCAAAATTCAGTCTCTGTCAGTATTTAAGCAGTTGCTTTGAGGAAGGCTTGTAAGACAAGGAAGGGCAGCAATATCCATTCCCATCTGCTGGGCCATCCCCCTGTACTCTGCCTTGGGAATGCTGATGCAGTGCACAGTCAGAAGCTCATGAAGGAAGGAGGCATGTTAAAAAAGTAAATCCATGCATCATGTGTTCCTTTTTTATAGCTAGTGTGGTCCACATTTCTGTTTGAAAAAGGATCCAAATTTCCTACTCCTGAACAGGAGTGTTTAAGACAATGTTCTCCAAATCTGGTCAACTGCAACTTCCATAGGTTCCAGCTGACATAAATTTTTAGAACTTGTAGTACAACATCAGGGTGGGAATTGCTGCTCTAAAAGACATATCTCCTAGCAGAGAATATATAGGGCTCTCTGACCGGTAGCCATTCTCCAGTTCAAAATGTTTTATCTGGGACTACTAGATCTGAGTTGCAAAAATCTAGTTCCTTACTACGTGATAGAAAAGTGACACAGAAAACTCTCATTCTTTGCTACAATCTAGTGACTATATGGTTGTATATGGCCCAGATATGGGAGATATCTATATTAAATACATTACATTATTTCCTCTGTCTTTACATTTGGCCCTCAATCTCAAGCACATTGTAAGTTAATTTAGTGCAAGAATGAGAGGAGAATCCAGAAACAGTGAAGGCAGGTCAGGTGGGAAAAAAAACCAGGGAGAAAGTGAACATTGCTGGAGGAGATAGAGGCTATTTGCTCTCTTATTAGAGGTGCACAAGACTTTTCCATTATTGCCACTCACTCACCAAAAAGCAAACATTTTATATTTTACAAAATTGGCATTGGTTCCATCTCTTTTGAGAAGTTCTAATGTGGATATTGTATGTGGTGGTCCTACTTAAAAGTTTTGGATTGATCTGCGGTTTGGGTTAGCGTCTGAGCTGCATATATTTGGACAGCCGCTAGATGGCAGCAAAGAGATGGAGAGAAAGGAATCCTGTTAACTGTCTAATGATGGTTGTCTGAACATTTGGGAACCAGCCAGGGTAGTCCTGCCAATTAAAGCAGTAATTGGGGTAGGAACTTTTGCGAAAATATCACAGAAGAGTGATATTTGGTGCTAACACATGAGATTTTTATGATACTAGAAAGTATCATAAAAACTAGAAAGTAGCCATTAAAAAAAAAGCCCTGACCAGCCAGCTTTTAAAAATGAATTATGAATTAGCTTAATAGTAGGCATTACCAGCAATTAGCAAGATTTAAGGGGTGGGGGTTTCAACTGATCAACTTAACCAGCTGCGATGGATTGTTGGTGTCACTGGAGGGGGCAGGGTAATTTCTTTGGAGGTTTTGTTTGTTTTGAGAGGTTGGGTAGAAAAAAGATCAAGGGCTCTGGACATGAGGGTGCCCCTCCCAAAACAATGCTAAAAGTTATCATCAATGATCAAGCATTCTACTATAAAACACCGTTCCACAGATTGCCCTATCCTGTTAATGCACCCCTTTTCATCAACATGTTCCTTTATTATTTTCTTTAACAATTTGGCAGGGGGTGGGGAGGGGAGAGGTATTTTGTTTTCCTCCTGTTTATTTGCAAGTGTATGAATTAAACCAAAAAGGCAGACAAATATTCAAACTTTTTTTTGAAATTGCTGTAGGTCATGCAATTTTGTTCTGCCTCTTTTTACCACTGTTGTGGCAATAAACTTTTATGAGATACTAACGGAGAATTCAGAACTATAGTGCACTGCAGAATTGCAAAGATAAATAAAGGCATTCCAGGCAAATTATGGAAAAGCAAAGTCTAAGTGGCACTAGTGGATTCTAGCATTCAGGAGTCTATCAAAATAAAGACATGCTTAGAGAAAACTTTGAGTGTTTGGGGAGCTTACACATTTAATCTTGCCTGTACTTTTCCAGCTGGATGGGACAATGTTAAAACAAGTTTTTAAAAAATGATCATAAATTCTAGTATTTGAGAAGGTGAAACTCATTCTGAAACAATAATTTTTCAGATTACATGTTGATAACATGAATACTGTGATGAGATCAGGATATGAGAGAAGGTCCAACTTATTCAGAGTGTTGGGACTTTTAAAAGATCCCAGGAGAAGCAGCAAAATGATAACAGTGACTTCTGTTAATTACATCGGAGACTCCAGTTTACCGAGGGGAGTGCTTGATAATAGATCTGGCATTAAAACAATTGATTTCATGCTTCCTTCCCGATGCATAACGTGGAGGAATGGTGCAACACACACACACATACACACACACACACACACACACACACACACACACACACACACACTGGATGGGTCAGAAAAATGATGTGCAGAGAAATAGACAAATTTTGAATTTATAGAATGGGACACTACATTAAATTACTGGGTGAGTTTGTGCAAAATGTCTGAATACAGAAAGGAGATCTATGACTAATATCTGGGGCTTTGTAGAGCTTTTAAAAACTTTCAGATATGCCAAAAGCAAAATAGTAATTTCATCCATGCACACACTTTCCTGTCAGTGAATCCTATGATAGTGTAATTTCAAATACTTAATCATAGCCCTCTTCTCTCATTGACCCTTCCCCATAAAATCACCTTCGCTCATGACTTTCTGAAAGCATTTCCTGAATATGCATTTTTCAAATCTAGCAATTCCATGTTGGCTAGAATACACATCTAATTGCAGAAAGGTATTTTTATTGTTTGTTATATTTTATTATTTCCCCCGTAGCAGAAGGTCCTTGAAACATAAACACATATACCAACCCAGCGATTCTCAAAAGGTATTTATTTATTTATTTAGTTATATTTACATATTTATATTTTATTAGACTGATACCCTGTCTTTCTTCCCCTGACAGGGGGAACACAAGGTGGCTAACAACAACTAAAATATACAGTTAGTTTAGTTATTTACAGTACTTACTTACAATTGCATTTGTATTCCACCATTATTTTTACAAAAAAACTCAAGGCAGTGAACATATGAAACACATCTTCCTCCTCCTGTTTTCCCCACAATGATAACCCTGGGAGGTAGGTTGTGCTGAGAAACTGAAAGTGATTGGCCCAAAGGTCTTCCTGGAATTCAGGTTTTGTGGTTCTAGCTCTGTTTAGGTTTATAAATCTCCATGGCACGAAAAGTTACAAAGGGCAAGAAATGCAGTAATGCTCTTTGGAAAGAGATGAAGGACCTGTCATTACATTCCCTAATATAACACCTTCTTTTATTTTCAGGCAATACATGCATGACATTTATTAGCTTTTTCCTACAATAAGAAAGAAAAATTTGATGCAGGGCTACTTTTATTGGGCTTGCATCATCCAGCAGTGAAGAGAAAGTTATAAAATCATCAATGTTAGTTGAGTGGCGTTTTCTTTGTATATATGGTAAGCGGGCTAATGTTTTTGGTAGAACCAGAAAGGTATATGTCTTTTCATGAATTCACTCATCCAAACATAATTCTTAAGTTGTAAAAGAGACCAAAAGGAAACCTTATCAGTGGATCTTTATGATTCTATTGTCAATTCAGTTGATTTCTCTTGTCCCATCTAATCCTTCAGACCAAAGTAACCTTTCATCATAAAGCTCACATAGACGTAGAAGGGCGGTTCATAAGTATGTGTCTGAGAATTGTATAAGAAATTCCAGATTTTAACTGTTTCATTTCTTCTTTGCAGTACAAGAACCAAAATGTCATATGATTCTGGGACTTAGTATCACATATTTTATATAAGACGTTTGTTGTTCTTACAGTTTAGCAACTGTTCATATGTTGAACAGCATTTATCTATGTAAGATTAAAGCAAGAAAAACTTGCCTCCTTGTGAATAGACCATATGGGACCATTATCCGTGGCTCTCTCAAATAATGATAGTCCTTTCCCAAAATTTTGCTGGTTCCTAGACTCAGCATCCAGAGCTACATTCTGGTATAAATGATGCCAAGCTGCTATATACTTAATATAATTTTTGGCTTGGGTTTGTATTCATTTACAACTTTAACAGAGACTGGCTCACATCGTATAAGAAAATTAAATATGAAATCTGAAATCATAATGTAGATTTATAAGGGCTGCTGGAATAAAAGTGACTTTGTTTGACACACTAAAGGAAATGGGTGTGCATTTAGAAAATGGAGTCATAATAGTCCCAACTGATCTTTGAAAAATGATAGGATATTTTATTTATTTATTTATTCTGTTAAATTTATACTCTGCCTTTCTTCCCTAACAAGGGAACACAAGGCAGCTAACAACATTTAAAACAATAGAATATACAATATTATACTAAAAAACTATAAACCAGTGTTAATAAAACCATTTCAATGTAAAAAGATTAAAAACAGAAAACATACAGTAACATATCATACTAAACATTCATTCAATATCCTGATATGCAGAAGATAAGGAAATAAATGCAATTGCATCATTATTATTAGCCATATCAGTGACATTATTTTAGAACTATTTGAGGCCTGACATCCAGAATTTTATTGCGGATTCTTTTTCTTTATAAATGTTGAAATGTTATTGGACTTCACATTAGCACTAAACTTTTGGATATCATTTTGTTTTGCTATCAGAGTAACAATAGGTCATTCATAGTTTTGTATACTATTTTCATGCTTGCTGAAAATTAACCATTACCATATTTTATTTATTTATTTTATTTATTTTTATTAGATTTATACCCGGCCCCATTTCCCCAGTCAAGGGGAACTTGAGGCGGCTTTTTGCTTTCATAATCCCAGGAACAGAATGGGTTACTTCACAAACACAGAAAAGATCTGAATTTTGCTGATACCTCACCTTCTCTAATTTTTTCCTCGGGATAGTGAATGGGGAGAATTGATTAAAACAAAGAGATTACCACATTTTGGTAACGTTTGGAATGTTCTTTATATGCTACATATAGATAGGCAATTCCTAGTAAATTGTGCATGCTGAGTTTATGTTTTCCGCAACCTTGTTTCGTGATATTTTTACAGGAGATATGGTTTCCTGAATCTGTTGACTGTTAGTTATTTTCTGACTTTGTTTATGAGTTTAAAAATGTAGCATCAGAATAATGATTCTTTTAGGGACTTAGTAAATTAAAGCTTAGCACAATTATAGTAACCAAGACCATACTGTTTATTTCTATTCTGGGAATAGGAGTTTGTGTGTTTATTTATTTAAAAGACTTACAGTACATGGGCATCCATTTTCTGTATCATAATCCTGGGTGGATCATAGTAACAATAAAAAAGGAATTAGGCAAAAACAAGTCCTGGTGCTCTAAACAATAGTCCTCAGTAATTAATCTACTGGGTTCCAGCTTCACTCTATTGCCAAAACATTCGTTCATTCATTAATTCATTCATTTTCATTCATTCATTCATCATATTTATATAACTGCCCCTCTTACACTAAAGTGACTCTAGACAGCTTACAGAAAAATAATAATTACAATATTAAAACAGACTTAATTACAATATTATTAACATTACTAATATTAATAAGGATTACAATATTATTAATAACAAGCTGATATTTTGTATCTCTTTAATATGATTTATTGATGGTGGACATAGTAGTAGGACTGCAAGACGGTAAGTGAATTGTGGGTATTAAGCATTGTGGGTGTTATGCATGGGATAGTTAAGTGGGAAGATATGGGCAATGTTAAGTTGAGATAGCCAGAAGGTCAACTTGAACATGGCTCTGATTGTATTTTGTTCCCAATGCAACTAGCCATGGAGAAGAATGCTGTGACTAAATACTAAGGACATGTGAAATGGCCATTGGAATGGATGCAAGTTAACTATTGCATTTCAATATCAAACATATTGGCTGTAGCCTCAGTACAACTATTACAATCAACAACAAAAACAGAAGACCTTTTTAATAGAGATTGTCAAAAAATTTGGGCCATGTTAATCCTAACCTTCCAACACAGACCGTTTTTAATCTAAGCAAATGCTAACTATGTCCTTGCTAGTCCTAGAAGCTTACCAGTTTTTATATCTATATTCTGGTTTCTCGTGTTTAGATAGTTGATCTTAAGTATACTGCAAAGCAATACCGTTGTGAAAGAATCAAAGTGAGTGTATTTCAGGTGATTTAATACTTTTGTGCTGTTTTATTATTATTACAGGAGTGGGGAACCCGTGGTCGTTGAATATTACTGGAATTGCTGGGCAATGTAGCAGACCCTAGTTGACTGTCTTAAGGAACTGTTACAATTTTACACCAGTCTTTGACTAATAATTGTAACAATATTCCTAAAGCTAATTAAAACTAAAAGCCAAGACTACATATTACACTAAATTCTGTATATGCTTCTTATGAATTAATATGATTCCCAACTTAACAGTGCTGAATTTCCTTTTGTTGTGGCTGATGGCTGCAGTGCACCGAACTGACATTTTAAATGTGCTTTTCCCTGCTCGTTATGTGTACTCCAATAATGGAAATTAATTAGTGTTTAAAATAAAATCTGAGTATTCTCTTTTCTCCAGTATGGCATCTTCCTTGTAATGTCTAAGATAATTCAGGGAAGGTCCAGACTTACAGAGATATTTGGGAAGATGTGGAAGATTATTAAGGAAAAGAGGACTGTAAAACTGAAAGCTTCATAAGGTAAAGGTAACCCTCGCACACATGTGCTAGTCATTCCTGATTCTAGGGGGCAGTGCTCATCTCCGTTTCAAAGCCAAAGAGCCAGCACTGTCCAACGACATCTCCGTGGTCATGTGGCTGGCATGACTAAACACTGAAAATGTGCAGAACGCTGTTACCTTCCCACCAAAGGTGGTCCCTATTTTTCTACTTGCATTTTTACATGCTTTCAAACTGCTAGG
>JANHGC010001794.1:34517-47842 GCA_027560395.1 Boaedon fuliginosus
CCTTCCTTCCTTCCTTCCTTCCTTCCTTCCTTCCTTCCTTCCTTCCTTCCTATAATTCCTTATAATATCCAACAGAATGTACATGGGGACTCAGGGGCTGTCTTCAATTTTAATTAATTGTACATAAAGTTGGAACAGGGAATCATTGTTTATGTTTATGTTTATAGTTACTTCCTCAGGCTTATACCATGCAATGATTTCTAAATTACACATTTTGAAGTGCAAAGAGGAGATGGCATGCTATATAAACATCTAAAGAAACAACACACCTGTAATGTGTGAAGTGGCCTCATAGCAATATTGCTGCTTCCTTTCTATTATCGGTGCTGTGTTGGTTCAGCATTCACCACTTATCCAACCTGTGCCATCGTTTCTCCATTTTCTTAGTTGTGTCTCTGAAAACACTTTTGACAAGCTGTGCATCTTCTCTATCAGAAGGGAAAATGTATCTTTTGTCAGCAGGTCACAATGCCAATTTGCAGATTTTCATTAATCTGATTGGAAAGTGTGCCAAGTCACACTCGTACTGTGATGTGTGAAGTTTCCTCTCAAGAGTTAACGAGTGGAGGCTATCGAGGTGACAAAGAGATTTCAGGATTGCTAGTCACAGCATTCTAACAAAATAACAGTAATGACAAAAGACAGCTTTTCAATGATATTTTTCATTTTGTGACCAGGAAAAAATATTTCATTTACATGATTTACTTGATAAATGCTAAAAGAAAAAAAGAAAAGATTTGAGCATAGGAGCAGTGTTTACTGAAGAGGCTACATCCTCAGCAGATAGCCGCTGCACAGCTGTCGGATCAGAGTATTTTCAGAATACCACGAAGATTTCAGCTTTTGACAGCTGAATCGGAAGCGCGTCCACAAAGCGGGTAACCAGCGATCTGGGAGAAACCCATCCCTGGGTAGCACATTCTGTTTGCAAAAGTTGAGGAAATTGGAATAAAACAGAATGAGATTTAAAGTAGATTAGAAACCGTTGTGGATTTCTGCATGTGAAATACAATAACAGATTGTCCCAAAGGTGCTTTTTCAAGAGGCAACTGGACTTTCTGGTTTTTCTTTGAAGACAGTTCACTTCTCATCCAAGAAGCTTCTTCAACTCCTAGCTAAAGAAGCTTCTTGGCTGAGAAGCAAAACGTCTTTAGACAAAACAGGCTCACCTGTTAACAGTGTGTGTGTGTGTGTGTTTACAATAAATATGTGGTAGGTTAAATTAGCTGAATAAATGCAGCTATAACTATTTGCAACTCCAGATAAATAGTCCAGTTTTTAAATACCATGGAATCTGGAACAAGGAAGCAGATGACTCAAATTGGAAGCTTACAAAGGTGGAAATGTATGTGGACATGACTGACTTTTACTCCCCAAATTTCTATTTTTTTTTTCAATTAAAAAGGAGGAAATTTTAACAAGGAGTTTCCATCAGTGCAAACCAAAGACCAATCACCTTTCCTGTACAGCTGTTCCAATCAAATGTTGCTATATCTAAGCAATATAACAGGGAGGGAGAATTATTCTTTAATTAATGAAAACTTGATTTCAGTTGGGATTCTTCATTTACAAAGATAGTTTGGAAGCTTTTGCTACCCTTTAGGATGAACTGAATTTTGCCTAGGCTATCGATATACCGTAATTAATCTTAAATTGAAATAAAATATGCTTTTTCACTAATTATAAATAATATTAAACTAACAATCATTCACATTTCAGGTAATGCATGAAGTAGTACTTTAAGTGAAACCAAGATTCTCAACCTTTTTTAAAAAAAACTCCTATTTGCTTAATTGTATTTTGGGATTGGGAGGTTGATCCAATTTTATTATTTATTTCTTTAGAAAATACAGATTAAGCAACCAGATAGTTATATTTCTGCAGTATCCCATATGTCAAAGATAAAAACCCTTTAGGCTTAAGCACATGTGCATGTATACATTTTTTTCTTCTCTGATCTAGTAATCTGAATGGGAAAAATGTTCATTATCTAGAATGGTAAAACAGTGATTTGCCTGCAACTATTGGGCAGATTACTATTTAGTTTTTCTATGCTGTATCTGTAATGTAGTTTTATTGATTTCAGCTTAGAGATTTGTATCATTCTAGCCATTGACGTTCAGGTTTATTGCAAAATATTTCCAAACCAGATATTGTAATTTATAAACTAAGTACATTTCCATTCAGAAATAAGCCCCACTGAGTTCTGTAACATTTAATTTCATGTAAATGGATGCCTGGGAATAATCTCCCCTGAATTAAGTGAGCCATATGCCTGTGTCAACCTGTATATGATTGTGTTGTTGGTGCCCTAACAACTTGGGGGCTAGTCAATCAGTGTGGCTTGTAAATATTGTATAAATATTAAGGTTACACGTAATGGATTTGAAGTTGCATAGTTTACCAGCAAAAATGTTCAAGGAAGGAAGTTTGTATTGACTTACAGAAAATATTTTTCCATTATTTCAAATGATACAAACACTCTTTAAGTTCTTAAGAAAAAAACAAGAACAATACAAATTAAGCCTTTCCATGGTATATTTTGAAACTAACAAGAACTGTTAGAAGATAAGGAAAAATCAATGATGCATCTCAGCAAAAAGTTATAAGTTATAAGAAATTATATGATAGAATCTCTTTTGATCTCTCTAGAACACTGATATAAATAGAGAGGTAGGTACACACAAATATACAAAAAACTAAATCTCTCTGTAGCACTTCCTTGGAAAATCGATTATATATATCTATGAAAACCACTACTGAATGATAGTTCTTCATTTAAATATGTAAAGCATTCAGCAAAATAGGTTTACGGTAATATTGCAATAGCATACTTAATGAAATGTTTGGAGCTTTTTCACAAGAGAGTTTCTATAAATTTAAATAAATAAATAAATAAATATACAGCAATTTTCTCAGAAATCAAGTGATTTCCCTGATTATAAGGAAGATCCATATATTAAAACTCTCTTTTTATGACCCTTCGTAGTCCTTATTTGGGGTAGAATCTATGTAGATCTATATATAACATTCTACTAAATATGATTTTATAATATCAATAACATTCATACATTTACCTCCTGCTCCATGTCATTTGACAGAGCTTACTTGTGTTCTAAAGCCATGCCGTTCTGCGGTTCTTTATCTCTGTGGTATATTATGAGGGATGAGTCCTAGGAATTGATGATTATGTCATAGAGGAGCAGGGACGATAAAATAAAGAACATCAAAATTTTAGCATGTACCATAACACAATATGAAGCTAAGCTAAATGCATGGCTTATAGCTTAGAATAAGCTTCAATTTGGTTCTCCACAACTTTTACATTCATGTAGAGACTTCCATACTAGTGTTTTACATCGTTTGGGGTCAGGGGAACTAAGGGAACTGCCAAATTTATTTTTGACTCTTGTAATTTTGTGGTGCTCCTGGCCAGCCTGATTTTTGTTGGGTGAGAATTCTTACTGCTTTCTGGGATCCAATGGGCTTAAGACATCCACTAAGCTTTATTCTTAAAACTTCTAATATATATTTTTTCTAAATGCATCATTCTCATATTTCTCCTTCTCCCACATAGATTGTTAATTAATTGATTGGTTGGTTATGAAATTTGTTTGAAACTGGCTGGAGACTAGGTAGCATTCAGGGCTTGTTTATTAAATTCAGACTCATTTAATCAGTCTGAATAAAATGATTAATGCAATGAATACAAAGCTAAGATGGTATAGAATTGTAAAGAGTGATGTTGCAAATCCAATTAAATTCTCAAAGCAGCAGGAGGATGAGAAAGTAAACACTGATTTGCTCATGGTGTTTTCCTGCAAGAAATAAACTTGCAAACACACAATAGTATTCAGCACTTTTTCATGTCAGCAGAAATCTGCAAATAAAAAAAGATGATCACAGGTTAGTTTCAAAGTACTATCTGATGGATTTGAAGGTAGAAATGCGGTGGTGTGCCAGATGCTTGTATAAGAGAACAAATCAAATGTCAAATTATTTTCTTTGAAACCAATGTAACTTTAAAGCACTTAGCTTTATTTTGATCATACTCATATTTCTATCCAACTCCTTTGTAGTCCTACCATTTAATGATGTGTTTATCATCAAACATAGCAGACTCAACATCTTTGTAGCAAGAAAAAAAAAATTCTGGGCAGAAAAAAATCTGGAAAGCCACCAGATGGCAGCAACAAATTAGAATTCTCTATACCCATGTTTTTTGCAGTCCAAATCTGTTGCCCCTGGTTAAACTTTTGTTTATTCTTTAAACTGAAAGACATTTTTAGTAACAAGCATTTATGCAGCCTCTCCAAAACATTAAATCATTGTCAGAGATTTGCTTTCACTGATGATTTCTCTCTTGGCAATACGTCAAGTACGTGAAGGGTCAGAAAATAAACATGAGAATTTTGTGGAAAGTTGTGTAGAGGTTGCAGGGAGCTTATTTTAAGTGGCATATTTTTTTAAAAAAAATGGAATGTTTCCATCATCTGTGAAGCCAGTTGGAGGCAGAGTCTTGCTATTAATAATGATTTTAACCTTCTGACTGATTAACTGATTAAAATAGTGATACAATAAAGCTGAGATTTTGCGGCTCCAGTGACTATTAAACTTAGTATCTGTAGACTTAAACACCATGTTTTCCTCCAAATAAGACCCTGTCTTATATTTTTTGCCACTAAAAAAAGGCAAAAAGTCTTATTTTGGGGGGTGATGTCATCCACTGACTCACTTCACTTGCATGTGTCATCCCCAGCCTCCTTTTCCCTGACAGAGGCCTTCAGGGACTTATTCTGCAGCCAGCAAGGCATTCCTAAAGGCCTCTACAGCCCAGAATAGAGCTCCAGATTGATCCGAAGCTCTGTTATCAGCTGCAGAGGCCTTCAGGAAAGCCTTGCCGGCTGCATAAGAAATGGGCCAGCAAGACAGGTGTCATGGTATGCAAGGCTTGGCTGCAACTGTCCGAAGGTAAGTAGTAGGAGAGTGCCACACCGCATTCCCACTTTAGTTTAATTTTTACCCATGTACCCTGGAGTAGGCGGGGTCTTAATTAGAGCTTATTTTGGGGGTAGGGCTTATATTGAGTGTGTTACTTGACCTTTCAACCATAGCTGGATAAAAGAACATCTTGGAATTTTCAGTTTCAGACTACAGAATGGCATGTAGTAGCAATACTTCTCTTTGTCTTTGTTGTGATCAAAGACAAAAGACGTGGGTATTTGATGAAGATCTAGGCATTTTTTTGTCTTTTGAGGGAGTTAGCCACCGAGACCCGTAGATGATTGGACAGTTGCAAATTGAAGGTGGTTGGGTCCCTTATGGGCAGGGTGGTCTGTTGGGCTTAATTGTGTGTTAATTAGACTTGTGCATGTGGGAATATGTGTGTTTACTTGGGAGAAGAGATGGAAGACAAGCAGGAATGTGAAACACAGAATTTGAAAGTATTGGCCAGTTTAAAATGGATGGGTAAGGGGGTTTATCCAGACTGGAAATAATGGAAGATCTATCTGGCTAAACTGAGTATAAACACATACTCTTATAAAAACTGATTTTGCATAAAGGCATAATTCTATAAGATTCTTAGTTTTACAACTATCACCGGAAGCTTTCTTTTGAGTTCTTTGTGATAGAAGGTTCTGCCTTCTGATCATAAGCAGCTTAAAAAAAAGTAACTGAGATTGAATGCATGATTGATGGTGTATTTGATTGTTGTTAAAAAAAAAGTTAAAAATGATCTATATACATTTTCAGCAAAATGTCCCATGTGTATACCACAAGGTGCTCAGTTTTGGAAAAGAATGATTGGGTATGGTGGTTGTTCCATTTATACTGCTATCCCATATCTTGTGCGGTTACATATTTTAAGTGTTTAACTAGAAATAAGTCCCACTAAGCTTGTTTTGAAAACTATTGTATGATGTCGTACTATTGAATGAATATAGAAGTAGGGGACCTATATGTAACACAACTTTTGTTCTGGATTTAAAATTCTGCATGTGTGTTTCACTTAATATACAACTCTTTGTTGGCTCAATGACTAGAAAAGAGTTAAAATGTTTCCCAGAAATTTGAATAACTCAAGAAATCTAACCATTTTTAAAGGTCAACTTAACTGCATATAACAGAACCCCCTCCCCCAAATTATTAATACAATATGAAATATGCAAATTAATGTTCTCCTGACAACATAAATGTTCTTTTCCAGAAGCTGAAGACATGTATAAGAGACACTTCATAAAATTTAAAATAATTACTGTCAGTTAAATGTTATTTTAACATATTTTTAAATGCTTTGAATATAATTTCCATTAATGATTGCATTATACTAAGTTATGTAGGACGACAGCAAGCATAGCCTTTTGGAGACATTTATGGGAGATAGACAGAGAAAAAAACTGAACTAGAAGTTTGTGATAAATTCAGCCTCTTGATTTACATTTCCACCACTCCGAAAAGACACCAATATGACAAGACTGGTTAATCCTGATTAATTCAACATCAGGCCTTAAAGTTTGTGTGCGCGCAAGCTTGCCACCACAACCAATGAAGCAAGAAGAGATGGTATTTAACCTCCTGAATTTTCACTTTTTTTTTCCTGAACTCAAATTTCAGAAAATTTAAGTTTGTTATTTCTCCAAATGATGACATAAAGAAATGAGACAGGTGGAATTAAAGCAAGAGCTTCTGAAGGGGAAAACAGCTTTTATCTCATTCTTTTCTCTAGTGGGAGATGATCCCCACACTGAATGTTCAATCGGTACATGAACAAATTAAGTGTTTCCTGAATTAGTAGTTGCAATTGGCATGAAGGTTGATGGAAGAGGAAGAAGAAAACCTTAAGTCATTGCTGAAGTGGTAAAACAGTTATATAGCATATGCATGAAGTGACTAGAGATAGTACACATTGGAATTAGGTGCTTTTTTATTTGGGGGAAAATTGGTGTATCCAACATACTCATTAAAAGCCAAACTCTCCCCCAATAATCTAGATGTGACCTTTCTGCAAGGCTCATATCAAGTCGGATCCCCTAACCATATTACCTGCCCCAAAAAGGAACAGATAAAACAGAAAATTATTAGAAGCAGGGTAATGCCATTTCAATACAGAAAATATTCACAATACTTGTTCAATAAATATTGAGTTTAAAATTGGGAATGATTAAACCAATCCAATGGCCTTGTTACCTCAGGAATCAGGAATAACTAGGAAGATTTATATTGCATTTTCTTCTGAATGCATATATATGTTTAAAACAACTTTTTAATCACAAACTATCGAAAGAGTCTATAGCTCATCATTTCTGATGTAATCCTATTAGGTCATAGAGGCATTACAGGAATACAAAGGCAGTGATTGTAACTTACCGTACCTCAACACTTACTTTAATGCTTTCAAGTAATTCATTGAATACCAATGCTGTAATCTGATTGTGTTGACGAATCCCTAGCAGTGATGACGAACTACACAAAGCAGGCTATGAAACAGTACAAAGAGAAACACACATCAGAGCCACTATGACATGAAAGAATTCCTGTGGTACAAGAAGAGCAAAACCAACAAACAAAACCTAACAACTGCTGAATGACTTTGAGATGGAAAATTGCATGTGTTAGCAATGGCTGCCCTAAAATAGAGGGTTATAGTAAGTTGATTAGCAAATATTGCTAGTTCTGTGCTAGCAAATATTGCTAGTTCTAGCAAATATTGCTAGAAATAAAATTGTGTTTTTTTGAATATATTTTTATTTTTTTTCTTTACATATATATCTCATATGTGAACAGAGTTGTTTTTGGGTAATTCATGTTAATCCAATTCATCATAACAATATCCTTACTTTCTATCATATTTCTCAATTTTAAATTATCATTATCTTATCAAAACATGAATAGGCTACAAATACCTAAATCTTCATCTTTATATTCCTCTTCATTTTTCTTATACTATCTAAATATTTTACTGTAAACCAGATTAATTAATATTGTTTATGTTAATCCAATTCTCCTTGGTGATATTAATCATCTCTATCACATTTATCAGTCAAATCCATGCTAACGATATTATTAATCTTCAACACTTTTATCAACTGTATACAATTCTCATTTTGTCTTTTAATATCACATTTATATAATCCTCTTTATATTAATTGAAATATTCCCCTTTTATTATTTAAAGGTACATAATAAAATTGCCTAAGATCTATAAATTCCCAATCTTTCTTTCTATTATTTTCATTTATTCTATAAACATTTATAATCTGATGTTTTCCCTATAACTTTATTTCTGCCTTACTTTACACTTAAATGGCCGCTTTTAACCATCATCTTTTCTTCTCCTTGAAGTTACAATCATCCATTTCTGTTTGTCTCCCAGGCTCCTTTTCTTCGTCTCCACCCTCATCTGTAATTTTGTTCAGGTTCAGTGTTTTTCCTCTCAGTATCTCATGTTGCCAGTTCTCCCAGCTGACTGTCCATATCTCAGTCTACTTTTCAAGAACATTCCCCTGTCTCTCCAATTGTCAATTTATCCATTTTATTTTATCTAGTCTCTCTTCCTTTGTCAGCTGATTTATTATTCTTGTCTTTTGCTCCAATCTTTGATTTTAAGTTGTTGAGATAACCAGTCCAACTGCTCCATCTGTTCTCTCTGTTCTTTTTGCTTAATTTTTATCTGATCCTCCACCTCCTCATTCCATTGCTTCATCTGCTGATCCGTCTGTTCTAATAATTCTATCATCTCATAAGTGCATTGATTTTTGTTCATTATATCTAAAATATCATTTCCCAGTTCCTCTAACATCATATCCATTCTGTCAATCATTCTTTGACAACATAAAGAGATTGTGCCACACAGTCCTTTTGCTTCCACCATTTCCACCACTATTTCTTTCATTTCAGTCATAGTAGCTGTAAAAGTAGAGTAAACAATCACACTTTAGTCTAGTTCAAAGCATCCAAAATATATTTTTAACTCTCATTACTTTCTCTGGACCTTGGGGGCTATTTTTCTTTCTGTCATCAAATAGCACTCTTGAATTATTTTTTATATATTTCTCTTTTGAAAAAGATATTTCGCCACTTTTCCGGTTCTATTGTTAATGTTTCTCTCTCTTTTTTTTTGTCTATTTCTTGGGTTGGTGTTTAATATAGAAGAATCGTCTCACCCAGCGACAGCTTCTGTTCACTCCTTTCTTCCTCCTGCACCGTCTTGAGTTCTGGCTGACTCCGACTTTGGGGTGGCTATGTTGACTGCTGCTTTACACCATCTTCAGCTTAGGGGACTTTCCTAGCCAGGGAGGGGACATGCAGCTCCCCTCGACCTGCCAGGTGGCTCCCCTTTCCTTCACTGCCCCTCCAGCGCAGCTAGGGCTCCATTCTGAGCTCTCTGATAGGAAAGTGTGGAGCAGGGCCATAGAGATCACAGTCACTGCATCCAGTAGCGCTGGAAGTACAACCAGAAGTCAGAAATAAAATAGTTTGAATGCTGTGTAAAGCACCATTTTAGATGTTAGAGCTATACTTAATTTTCCTGTGTAGGATCACTGTTTGGAAAGTGATGATTCTCCAGAGTTTATTCTGTTGTTGATCAAAGTTTAAAAGGCATCTTCAGAAATAGGATCATCACTTCCATCAATCTCGGCAGCGCAGACTGCATTCTATCATAAGCTTCCTCAAATTTTGTTGCCATTTTCAACAGAACATTATTCCTTATATTTGAAAGTTCAGGCTCAGTCTTTATTTTTTATTTTTTTTGTTACACGGAAAGCACTCCGTCTTCATAACCAGCCAGCTAGACTCTCTCTTTGTTCCAAGATCTTCTCCCACCGATCATCCGTCACTAACAAATCCTGGAGCCACATTATAACATTATAAAATTTATAAATATATAGATGATGACTATTAAGAGACACCTAAGAGGACAGCAAAATAATAAGAAGCATTTTAGCTTGTATATTTAAATTATTAAATAATGAATAGGGATTTAATAATGAGAAATATTAATGTAAAATTGAGATTATTAGTGATGGTTAGAAAAATGATTTATATATTTGAAATGGAATATAAATTTATGACGCATTGGACTGGAATGAAAAAACCCCCAAACAGCTCTGTTTATATAAGAAGTAATGTTTGTGAAAAAATAAAAAATAAAAATTGTGACAAAAAGAAAAAAAAGAGAAATAGGATCATCACATTCTGCAATGAAGAATATTTTTGCATCAAGACCAAAGCATGCATGTGATGTTCAGATGACTACAGAGGACAGTTGCCTTTACTAATTAAATTTTCAGATAGTAATGGACAAACCATTTCTCAAGCACAAGATTACAGACATTAGTAGAAAACACAGAAAGTGTTCATATGATTAAGTTCTATCAATAGATGTTTAGTTATCACTCAAATAATAGTTTTGGGTTGGTGAAATACCACTGTGGGGAATTTAAATATATTTTAATAAATAATGCATTTCTTTTAGGAGCAGCTAACTAAAAAGAATATTAATTTCATGAGCCTATATATATTCTTCAGCAGTCACGGTAAAATTACTAGGCAGCTCATAAATGATTAAACATTGCAGAAATACAAATACAATCTGAAGAATTGCATGATGCCTCAATACAGTCTGAAGGATTGCCTAATGCCCCCCCAGAGTTAAGCTAAGGAGAGATGGGCAGCCAAATAATTAAATAAATAAATGTTCCCTCAGTCACATGTCATGGCTGTGCTGTGAAACTTGTTGGATATAAAAGATTGAGGAACATCAACCATACTAAAACTACCTGACAGTTCAAAAATGTGGCACCTATTCTCCACTCTTGTCAGAAATTCCATGTTTTCCTTGCATGGCATGCTCTGAAACCTGGTTTTGCAACTGACTGTGAAGTATTGTTCAACTATCAAAAGTAGAATCCAAAATACATATTCTTTGAATAAGTTTTGTTTTTTAAAAAAAATGCCTGATTGTATCATTAAGAAGATTTTTTTTTTTTAAAAAAAAAGCAGGTAATGGTGCAGGATTCAGAAGGGAAAATGGGATGAAATGAAGATGCTCAAATCATGCATTCTGCAACATCAGATCATTAAAGTGATATCTAGAAAGAGTTACTGGATTATGTTTTTATACCAAGCATCAAGCAAGCTTCAGGTTACATCTATAGAGACGAGATCTTCCAATTTAGAGGAAATGTAAAATCCAGGAGTTTGTTGCTACGGGGCAATCCTCTGACACACTCACACAAATAAAACTATCTGAAGAACTTTCAAGTATGGCTGGAAATGGCAAAGCCTCTGGCTAATTAGCAGCTGAAGATGTTATTTCTCCCACCTACTGAGCCCAATATCCATGCAATTAAGAGGAAAAAGGAGGAACCGGTCTATTATTGACTGAAAAACTCTCAGGAAATGGAACCTCATCAAGGCCCTTCACAAATTATGCCTCTTTGATGGCTACTTCTGCTTGCTCATACATTCATCGATCAGCCACCATTTAAAAAAAAAAAAATCTTCTAGCATTTTCTTTCTGCTTGCACTTAGGTAAAGAAGCAGGTTATACAGGCAGGGCAAAGCTTTTCATTCTTGCACGATCTATATGTGTGTTTCATTTAAAAAAAATCAAACAAAATTAGGAGAATTAACAACACATATAGATTGTGCAAGAATGAAACTATTCTGGAAACTCAATCTGCCACCAGCAATAATATTCTAATGGTATATTAGTGACGGGAGTTAAATCTGTACAGAAAGTCACCACCCATTTGCATTACCTCGAATAATTATTTCAGTGTATATGTGTATATGGCACATTCATAATTATTCATTCCTAGACATGATAATACAAAAATGATGAAATGTGCATCATAACATCAGGATATGAGCTCCACTCTTTGGTGCTTGTAATGCCCACTACTCATTAGGTCATTTGCCCTCCCTACAGACACTATGACAACATCTGTTATTTGATCATCTATTCTTGTATTATGGATATCTATTCACGAATTTAAATCCCACCCTAATTTCACAATGACCTATCGTAATGCCAAGCAATCATACTGTTTTATTAAAATAGTATAACCTCAATGGATATAATAATAACTAGAAATTGATCTTGTAATTAAAGAACTCTAAATTCGGACTAACATGTAAGGTGCACTTCATAGGGCAAAAGAAATCTGTTATAGAAAATAGTAGGACAGATGTTAGATCAAAATTGCTAAAAAGAATGTACTTATTCTCATGTAAATTCCATGAGCTGATCTTATACTTTCCCAAACTTTGATTATCCAATTTATATCTGAAGTTAGATGTTCAATATTTATAAGTTTCCAGTATCAACTCAAGCCACATTTGAAGAGAATAACAGTGTTTAGGAATATTGCTGCAAATTTAGAGTGAAAGCACTATATACCATCAGAGTATTTGTGGTAGTGGCAGATTGATAGTTTCCAGATAAACAAAGGACTTGATACGCAAATCTTGGTCTTTTTTTAAACTAGCTTTTTGTAGTTAGAAGCATCTTCTAAAATTAGTGTAAATTCACAAATTTACCAAATAGTGTCGCCTCTTTTTTTTCCTTCTTCGTTTTTCTGTGTTTATGTTCCACGGTGGGTGGGAAATTAGGATGGGTGAGATAGAGGAAAAAACATGTTCAGGAGGTCACAGCCAACAGCATGCTGCAATTTTGGGGTAGTATCTGCAATAGATTTTATTCCATTCAGTGGAACTTACGAGTGTAGGATGATTCTGTTAAACATTAAAAGCTCTCTGGTTGTGATTTTCCCTGATAACCCTTAAAAGAGAGTGGGATTAAAAAGTGATTTGAGAACAATTCCCAAAGCATTAAGTGATAGTGTAAATAAATGAAATGTTATTTTATAGTGAAAAATGAGTCACTGTAAGAAAAGCAGAAACGTGAAAGGTTTTGCTAAATGAACAATGCGCATTTCCAATAATTATTGCAACTTAACGGAAACATGCAGGCATTTCAAGAACATGGGATTTTTGTGAAAGGGACTGCGAAACTATATTTAAGTCTTATGAGATCGTTGTATCTAGTCTAGCTATGTAATCACAAAACTTAAAATTCTGTGTGTATGTTTGTGCATTTGTTTGTGTGTTGTGTATTTAAGAAAGCCGATTTGAAGAAAAGTCTAAAGATGTGAACTAGAAATAGGAAATTGAATGGTGGTTCTCCCTCAGCTAGCTTGAGAGCAGCAGTTTAATCTTGGTCTAGTGGTTAAGGCACCAGGCTAGAAAGTGGAAGACCATGAGTTCAAATCCTGATGTCTTCATGAAAGCTAGCTGAGTGACTTGGTTACTTTCTTTCA
>JANHGC010001795.1:0-17449 GCA_027560395.1 Boaedon fuliginosus
CTGTGACCATTTTTCAAATGACCATTGCAGTATCCTCAGGGTCACGTGATCAAAATTCAGATGCTTGGCCACTGACCCATATTTATGACGGTGGCAGTCTCTTGCTGGTCATGGGATCCCCTTTGGTAACCTTCTGATGGGCAAAGTCAAGGGAGAAGCCAGATTCACTTAGCAGCCGTCAGTGGTGGTATTCATATTTTTTTACTATCGATTGTGTGGGCGTGACTATGATGTCAGCCAATCAGAGGTGGTATTTACTGGTCTCAGCCAATCAGAGGTGATATTTGCTGGTTCTCTGAATCTATCAAAATTATCGCTACCGGTTCTCCGGAACCTGTTGGAACTGGCTGAATACCACCTCTGGCAGCCGTGTTAGTAACTTAACAACTGTGGTGATTCACTGAAATGTGGCAAGAAAAAGTTGTAAAGTGGGAGCAAAATTCACTTAACAAAGGTCTTGCTTAACCACAGAAATTTTGCGCTCAATTGTGGTCATAAGTCAAAGACTACCTGTAATTAAACATCCTGGGTAGGCGAGTCTGATAAAGTTAGTTATAAAATTGTTCTTCCCATTAGCTCAGGGTTCTAATCTCCATGCACAGATCTAATTGAATGTTCCTGTCTTAGAGGAGACCTGATTTCACATCTCCCTTGAAGGTCCCTGGGAGGCTTCCTGGATGATGTATTATAATTCCTATGTAAACCACTCATTGTATGATGTAGACGTTTTCTAGGCGTTGTGCATGAGCTGCCCATATTTTGTAAACAACACCATTTCAGTCGGAGGCAACAAGTTACTTCCCATTGTCTTGCTCTTTAAGCTTCCACGAGTTTGCATTTCTGAGATAGAAACGTCGAGGGCATGGCAGATTGTGTCAGCCAAGCCTAGAAACACATGCCTCAAATAATCTGGCAAGAGTTTGTATGGAATGATCTTGCAGCTACCTTCTCAAATAAAAACTTTAAAAGCCTTTATCTTTTAAGAAATTAGAGGGCAACCAGTGAGGATTATTGAATAGAGATAGGAGAGCAGACTATGGCTGCTTGTTAACAGAGAAATGACGTTCTAGATCCAAAAATGATAGTTAATATGCACAGAAATTGTCTTATTTTCTGCCTCTCCAGTTTCCGAGGTAGAAGAGCTTTTTAATCTCACGTGATTCCACAACTTCTCAACATTTCTCAGGAGCCTCATTCTTAGAAAAGATGTTGTTGCTTGCTTCATCTTTAGCAAGCATTCCCCATAATTATGGGGAGGTATATTTTGATGTTCTCGGGGTGAGATAAAGTTATGGGAAATGGAGCAGAATCATTGCACCGGTAAAGCCACCCCTCTCCCTTTTAAACAAAGTCTGAATTAGAAGATGTGTGTGGACTCAAAAATTGCTAACATTGTTTTAGATTATTTGTGTGTGAAAATATACTACGATACAAATTTCTGTCAACAAGGACATTTTAGTTTGGTATAATTCAAATTCCACAGTTTATTTAGTTATTCCGTATTTATGCTTGTGTTTGTAAAGTAGACAATATCTGTTTTTATTATTTCCTGTTTCTTTACTCTTAAATATTTTTCCAGGTTCTGTATTAAAGTATGATTTAAAAAAAAATATTTTGTCTTTGGAACATTTAAGCAACTGCCAGCTTAATCATAGCAACACGCAAACAAACACACACCGCAACTTTTCTTCTGCATAATAATAAAACCAGAAAATGGTCTATTTCACTGTGTGATAGTTGGTTAGTGTTTCCAGCTTTGTCTTATTTTCGTCTGTGACCACTGACATGTACTCTGCGTCTTCCACTCAACATCAAGAATGTCTAACTCGGTAGGTCTGTGATAAGAGATCCTTAAGTCTCTGCTTTCATGTCACAGATTTACCTAGTTAGACATCCTTGATGTTTGTTCAGATTACCTGGAACACTGCTGTCAGTGGAGCATTTTGATAAACAAATCTAGTAAGAGATAACAAATTTTCTCATAAAATGCCATTTCACCAACTAAATTATCGTTATTAATATCAAAGGGATCCAGAAAATGTTTTGCAAAGAATCCTATGCTATCATCTACAGGCTGTCTTAACACCTATTCCTCATTCAGTAATGCATTTACCATGCTCTGAACCCGTAATTTCCTCCCTTCCTTGCTTTCCAGCATCAGTAAGTAGCTTGGCTTTTGAAGTTCTAAAAAGAAATTATATATATATTAGACTAGATGATTACGTCTATTCATGATAGATTCTTCTCAAAGATACATGAAGCTTCACTGATAAAAATGGAAAGGATATATTTTAATTTTCTAATACAATAGTTTGTATTGTGGAAGAAACATTATTTATTCACATCTTAACAAAGTTTGGGATCTTCTGTTTAATTTCAGACTGCAGAACTAGAGGACAATTCAATGCCTTTTCTTACCACTTCCGAGGAAGGCGCTCTCTTGATTATAGTTTTCGTGAAGATAAGCCTTCAAAATATCTAAAAATTCCAAGAGCATCAAGGTACATATCAGTTTTGTTTACTTGCTACTGTTAACATTTATTGTACTGCTTAGGATTTAGTTGCCTGAAGTATAGGAGCCCAAAGCATCCCAGCAAGTGTTTTTTAATCCAATCTATGTCTAAGATTTTATTTTGATCAACCTGATTTCCCCCCCCCCCCCCCCATCATGTCAATTTTGGGGAAATGTCTATAGTTTGCCAACCTATTTGATAAGTCAAAAATATTTCAAAAACAATCCCTAGTTAGGTGCAATATTACAACAAATTTTCAAGTTTCCAATGAGAAATTCCAGGGAGTAATTTTAAAAACTGCATACAGCCATTTTAGAAAAAGGGCAAATGCCGATTGTGGCTGCATTTTAAAATCTCCTTTTCTGGCTTTCATTTTTAAACTCCATTCATTTCTGGCATTTCGTTTTAAAACTCCACAAAATTAAAAAGCATGTTTGAGCTATTATTTTTTTCACAATGCACAAATAGGGTTTGCTTCCCAAATACAGCACAGCCTAGGTTTCTGTTAATAATTCACTTAGTATTAGTTTGATTCCATTTAGGATTAGAGCTAGATTTGGATTAAGCAATCTAGGGTTGGCTTGTCACTTTTCTTGATTAGGCTCAACTGATCAGGTTCAGTAGGACTTGTGATCTTGTGACTCCACAATTGTGTGGAAGTGATATGGATGCCATTATCCATTCAGGGTCATGACCTGGTGATGACTACATCACATAGGGTTGTTTACTTTGATGACATCATTGATTGCATTCCACTCATGTCAGAAGCACCAAGGGGATTCCTGGTTGAAAGGATTAGCAAGTGACATCACCATTGCCAGAGGGATGCCCAGTTGTGGGGGTTCCTTTCATGTCTCCAGTAAGAGTGAAGGACAGGAGCTCACCTTGTCCCATGGCAGCACTCAGGTCTTGAACACAGGCCAACCCAGCATCCCAATCACATGAACCATATGCTCCCACATCACTGATTGAACAGTCCTCAATTTATGACCACAAAGCTCAAAATTTCCATTGCTAAGCAAGACAGTTGCTAAATGGTTTTTGCCCCCATTTTATAAGCTTTCTTGTCACAATTGTTGGCAAAAAAATCCAAGCATAAGTGAATCACTGCAGTTGTTAAGTTAGTAAAAATCACCATGGCATTATAACAGATTTCTTGGAACCCATCTTCCTAACTCTGTGCCCCAGGCATAGAGTTCTTCATCATTTCCAAATTTATTCCAAAAAATACCAGAATTCTCCAGAAGAGATTTTGAGATAGCCAGCAATCCTATAAAAAAGGAAAAAGACAAGGCCATTTCAACTGGATAGAAATCATTGGTCTTTTTAGACTAGTAAAAGTCTCTCCTCAGGAAGAAGTATTTATCCTGCACAGTGGGGGTCTATTTCAGGGATAGAGTCTCAGAAGCAGTGAGCTCTACTAGATTCAACACTATTACAAGACAAAATATTTGAGTTCATTCTCATAATTTAAAGAGCTTTGATGGTACTTCATTAATGGTACTTCATTGATCCTGACCATAAAGTAGTCATAGTTTCACAAACAAATACAAGTTACTAGTTTTCTAAACTTCTGTTGCAGTGATTTAAACTATGCTTATATTCAAATTTCTCAACCAGCAAATTGGGTGAGATAACGCATTAAAGATAGCCTGTTTGTTAACAAGCTAGACAATCAGATTTGTTTAAATCAACGATGCCTGTTCTGCACAACACGTAACTTACTTTTCGTCTTGTTCCAGTTTTACAAGAGGGAATACGTTCTTTAACAGCACTACTTCATCCTTTGATGAGCACAAGAAAGCCCCCATAATGAATGATTTCAAAGAATTTGTTGGAGATATGCAAAAAACAATTACAGACCTCAGAAAACAGGTAAGTGTGAAAGATTCTTCAAAGAACATTAAACACTAAAATATTTTTGCAGTCAATTTAAGAGTTGAAGGGATACTCCAGACAGAGTAGGTGGGTGGCAATTTTCACTTATTCCCCATGCCACCAAAACGTGTTTGGGGCAATTTGTGGGCATACTATGGATCCTTAAAGGTGGTAGAAAAATGGCAGAAATGTCTGCCAGAAATGTGGAAAAGTGGCAGAATTGTGGAAAAGTGGCAGAAATGTCTGTTATATCACCATCTCTTCATGAACGAATTCCAATTATAATATGCATGCTTTAGGAAAACGTATTTGTATAATAGACAATTGCTTAATGTTTTCATTCAAGCAAGCTATTATTTTGAAATGCACTGAGGTCAAAAATTATCCTGGATTAGGATTTGAGATTCTCAGGTTCAAGTTTAACTCACTCATGAAAGCTCACTTTCTTATAATTCTAGCCTACAGGGTTGTGTGCGGGAAAGTTGGAGGAAGGACTATTATATATAAGCTGACTTGAGTTCCTAGGAGAGACATGTCATATAAATCTAGCAAACCTGTGATGCAAAAATTATCATTTGGTTTGAACTAGAAAAATCCAGATTTATATTAGCTTTGTAAAGGTCCATGAGTGACCTTAGATCAGTTGCCTTCCAAATAGAAATGTATAAAGATAAAGTTGAGGGACAAATTGCACTAAAAAGGAGAAGAAAAAATATCCAAGGAAGTATTTGTCTTTTCTTCCTTACATATTTCTGTTCTACAATCTCCTTAAACTTCGAACCCAAGATACATGTATGACAGGCAGAACTGAATCTGGCCAATAGTTCTTACATTATTAAATGTACTTATGACTGAGTTACCACTGTGTGTCTCCATCACATCCTTCTCGTTCTCCTCTAACTCTTTGTTTAATTAATGGAGAAGCAAAATTCTTTGCAAATCACCATGGTTGGAGTCTGTTATTTCTTCTTTTAAGAATGGAATAGTGAAAAGGGGTTATATGCTAAATGACATTTTTCCCCAGGCAAGAAACAGATGGAGGGAGTTATTTTAACGCACAAAATGTCAAAAGAAATTCCAAAGGTAGCCTGTGACTCTTTAGCTGCTGAATGCCTCCTCGTTCTTCTTCATCTTTGTGCAAAGCTGCTTTACCATCTCATGTGTCATATGTTGCCATCTTAGTGCAGAATTTCTCAGTAAAATGAACGTGACGTACCATGAGAATTTTGAAGGGTATTTTATGACTTTGCACATAAAAGGAAACAGAAATCCTTTTGGCACTGATGGATAAACAACATGTCTCCTGTTCAGATAAAGAAACTTGAGTCACGGCTTAGTAGAACCGAATGTACTGATGAAAACGGCAAATCTTATTCCAGTAATGACACATGGAAAAAAGACCCCTGCACCACCTGTGAATGCAAGGTGAGTTTAACATGCTTTTAGGCACACACATATGCATGTGTTCTTGGCCATTTGTCTCCTGGTGTTTGGTGAATCTTCCTGATACATTTGTAGAGGGCTGCAACTTTCTACGTTTATCCTCAGGAGATTCTTTTTGCTCGTATGAAAATGTTATTGTTTTCAAAGTTTCACAGGGTTTGGGCTCTGCCGCTTTGACTGCCAAGGAGACAAGCTGCTGCTGTTCAACTGACTGGATTGTCTCCTGGCCAAAGGAATTTCTGCCAGAGAATGTAGAATTGGCAAATTGGGCTTCCTGAACAATCTCAACTGCAGCTACTTTTTTTTTTCCTTAGAAAACTAGAGCAGGTTTCCAGCCCATTTGGCTATGAAGCTATGAAGCTAATCTAACATTCACCACACACACACACACACACACACACACACACACACACACACACACACACACACACACACACACCCCAGCAAAGGGATAGTTTAGTTTAGCTCACAGTATTCTGTTCTGGCCTGGGGTTACCACACACTTCAGTGCCTGGAATTTCTCTTGTCCTCTTAGTAGTGAGTATTTATTTATTTATTTGATTTATATCCCGCCTCTCTTCACCCAAAAGGGGAACTCGAGTAAAACCAAAATAAATGGTGCTGAATCAGAATAAAGTCAGGCAGTTGCAGAACTTTTACTCTACTGAATTTAACGAATCTTCAAGACAAACTAATTCTGAACTACTACCTCTGTATTTTCTGTACCCATTCAAGTATGTTTATTTGAAGGGGAAATCTCTTAAGATTGCAGTCCTGCTCAGAACGAGTTGGAAGTAAGTCTCATCAAACCTGGTATGACTCACTTCTAAGAAAACCCCCATAACAATGCACTGTTTGTCTGTTATTGCACAGTCATATTAGAAAGTTTGAGACAATCCAGCTGTGGCCTGTATAAAGCTCTCTCCTCTGTGTGTTTAGAGAGGAGGCTTGTGATCCATAAAATTTTACACATTGTGAAATGTTTTAAAAATGTCCTACGCGTTGGAGGTACAGTAGTGTGTGTGCTGCTACAAGAAATTAAAACAACTAATCCCTGGAAATGTTCTGAGGCCTGACATCAATAACATTTAATAACATAATGTTATATCTAGGCCTTAATAATGTAAATATTTCAACTTAGGGGATTAATGTTCATTTTGTTTTGGTGAGGAGCTGCCAAATATTATGTACGTTGCTTGGTTCAGAATTTCATCATGCAGCGCTTGGTGCTTCCATTCATGTAAATGATTGAAAACTTGGAAAACACCTCCTGGTTCAGAGCAAAGGCCCATGGAATTAAATATTTTGACTCACATAGCTGACTACCAAAGGCATTGAAAAAAATCCAAGCATAAGAGCATGAAAATCCTCAGACAAAAGTCCAAAATGTGTTCTTAACAGATTCCTGACTTTTATAAAACCATGAAGTATCCAATGGAAAAAGCTTCGATAAGATTCTCTGCCTGACTTGTCAAGAGATGGCTAGCAGTCATTGAACAGGCTTGCTTATTAATGTTTGTTAGGGTTACAGTTTTATCATCATTGTTACTCCAGTTTATACCTGATCTTCCTGGATAATAGCATTTACCATATTTTTGGGAATATAAGACACACTTTTTTCCTCCCTAAAAGAGGGTGAAAATCTGTGTGCGTCTTACACTCCGATTGTTGAATATACGAGGCAGAAAATGTGAGGTACGGAGGCCTCAGGAGGCCAAAAAAAAAATGGGCTGTTTTTGCTCATTTTTTTGCCTCCTGGGGCATCTGCATTCCCTGCTGTTCACTCCCCCACCCCATCCCCAGAGGCAAAAAAAATGGATGAAAATGGCCCTTTGGGGCAAAAAAAGGGTCATTTTTGGCCTCTAGAATGCTTCTGGGAGGGGGAGTGAGTTCCCAGGGCATTCAGATGCCACAGGAGGCCAAAAATGGGTCCGTTTTTCATCTCCCCCACCTCCAGAAGATAGACACACAGAGAAACAGACACAAGGAGAGAGAGAGAGAGAGAGAGAGATACGAAGGAAGGAAGGAAAGAAAGAAAGAGAGAAAGAGAGAGCATGGCACAAATGAGAGCATGAATGAAAGCAAGTGAATCACTAAGGTTTTTTTTCTTGTTTTTGTCCCCAAAAACTAATGCGCATCTTACACTCCAGTGCATCTTATACTCTGAAAAATACATTAAGGAACAAAAATCTCCATGATATATAAATAGAGTAAGATTTCTTTGTCTTTAGAGATTCTTTTTGATCCAAAAATTGATTAATTTCAAGAAAACAGTGACCCAGTCTAGTTACAAACAATTACTACATGCAAAGATGTTTTCCAAATTACCAAGCAATATGAAGCTTTCTCCATCTTTGTTTGTCCATTGATTTGTGCATACATATTTTCATTCAGAATCCAGCAAGCTACTTAAAATATTTACATAGCCTATACTATATCAGCAATATAGGCCCAAAGCCCAAATGTACGTTCTTCAGTAATGCACGTGTTCATCTTATCTTTTCTTATTCTTTTTTTTTAAAGTAACTAAACTGTCACTCTTCCTTTTCAAATGCAGGTTGGTCAGGTCACCTGTTATGTGGAATCGTGTCCATCACTTGATTGTGCTACACCTGTGAAGCTGAAGGGCATTTGCTGTCCTGTATGCCTAAAACAAACTATTAGCAAGGGAAATGCACCCTAAGTCCCAAATGTCACATGTCAAGTTGTATTGATATCTGCCGATGGCAAATACAGGTAACAGTAGGCTTTAAACCACAATAGAGAACCAAGATGTTAAAATAGCATTCAGATGATGGGGTAACAGTGTAAGAAAATCTATTTTACTTTCTTATCCATTGGAAAACCACAAGGTGAAAGGTATTGAAAGGGAATACACAGTGTTAGTCAAGATAATTTTATGTTGAAACTTCTCAGGTTCAAGAGACTAAAAACTGGTGCTATTTTTTTAAAAGCATTTGTTTAGTTTTCTTAGGCTCCCAGGTTGATATTTCTTTCTTTGTACACTGGTAGGAAATCAGGTGCCATTGGAGGAAATAAGGTCCACATAACATAACTGGGTTTACATACTGTATTATGTGGTTCGGTAAACCATGGCTTAGTGCTAGGTGTATTTACAGCCATTATAGCTTGAATGCACCGTGGTAAAATCATGACTTAGTGCAATATATGAACACAGATGTTGTCTGCATTCATATATCATTCCACTGATACTTGACCATGTCATACTGAATAAACCACAATTGGCTGAATTCAGACAATGTTAGGTCTGCCATGCCTGGGCCGCAGAACTCTGGAATACCACTAGATGACAGCAAAGGATGTATGAGAAAATAATATCTGGATTTTTGGATTCCAGTTCTGGGGCACTGAATAATATGCTAAACTATAAACAAAATTGACCAGGGTGACTGGTTTCACATAATTCAGTAACCAGAACTAAACAAACCAAAGCAAATGTTTTAGTATGATACAACCACTAGAGCAGACCTGAAAGATACAGGTATTTGACTTAAAAAAACTATTCATGCGAGAATATCATTACCACAATAACACAATCATACTTTATCTTGCAGTATTAATTTTAATTGAGTCTAAGAATTTAAAAAAAAACTTTAATTTTGGCATCTAGTTTTTACACTCCTGTAAATCTTTCCCTATCCAATGCCTGCATCTATCATCATTTAACTTCCAGTATACTACCATGTTTCCCAAGTTTGCAAACTTCCATGTTTTTATGGACTTCAGTGCTGGAATTCATTGGCCAGATTGGCCTTTGCTGATCGTTCTTGGAGAGGAAGTCCAGACCAATGGAAGTGGACAGGCTTGGAAAATTCAGATAAAATATTCGTAAGTTTGTGGTACATAAAGCTTCTGACTCCCCACCATGCCTTACTAGGGGAACGGCTGTAACATAAGCATCAAAAACATAATTCACAAATCTATGTATGCATGAGAAAAAAGATACTGATGGAAAATAAAAATCATACCACATTCTCACACTTTTAGCCTTTTGAAAAAGTATGTACTTCTTGGTTTAAAGGGCAATTGCTCAGCTGCTTTACATTTTCAACTGTGTTATGTTTCCCTGCTTATTGTTATCCTTGTCTTAGTTGAGATGTTTAGGCTGTCTGTATTTCCATTTCCTATCTAAATTCATCTTTCTTACGGATAGTACTGCAAACTTGCTCAAGTGGTCCAAGAAATCTGCCACATCAGAACTTAATTTATAGGTGTGAAATAATCCCAGAATTCAAATCTGTCTGGGAACTCTAATCCTTATGAAGTGGATATTGTTTGTATTCATTCAATGATAATATTTGACCTTGCCCATTATTACCATATCTTCCAAGGCTGAGCCTCCTATTGAAAAAGGATGTGAGAATTGTTTCTTGGTGACTCATGTCTCTGGCTCCCATAAATATTCAGCATCTGCTGTTTTAGGCATCCATTATTCATTATTCATTTGCTGACAAGCATATATGTACTCTTATTTTCCTATTTGGATATTAGTAATGCCAAACCCATATTTGTGCTGAGCAATAAACCATTATGGAAGACTCCTTTATCACAATAAACCTTAGGCATGGAATGATGGCTGAAGGGATAGGAGGCATTATGCTTTTCAGGAAAATACGTAGTAATAGAGAAATTAAACGTTCTTTAACGGAGAAATTAAATTCAAATGGGTTAAGAACCATCTTGGGAATATTATGTTTGCATATGTCACAATAATTTTTGAAATCTATTATCTCTTCTAGCACCTTTCTGACATGTTCATAATACTTTCACTGCTGAGTATATTCTGACATCCCAGAATCCATTTTTCCTAAGAGATTAGGGCTACCAGACCAGCATTTCTTTGTTGCCATTTAGTGATTATCTGGATTCTAGGATCCCAGATCTGGTAGTCTTAAATATGTCCTCTTAGAAAATGCCCCAAGACAGTGTTTTTCAAACTTGGCAAATGTTGGATGTGTGGACTTCAACTTCCAGAATTCCCTAACAAGCATGAATTACCCTCACCTTAACATGGTCAAGATTGAAAACATGGTGACAGAGCAATGTTGCATTAATCAATTGTTCCAGAATTGATCTAAGTCAGGTTCAACAAAATTGCTCTTTGTACAACCTGAATACAGCTATAGATGTGCATAATAGCATTTTTGGCCTGAGTACAAGGAAGGTTTAAACTATGATTCTGCAATGTGCTTTTCCCCTGATTTGCTAACTCAGAAAATACCTTGAAAATGTGAACATAAAAGCCCCAGTAGGTGAGGGTTTCAGGAAAAGATGGTTTGCTATGGATTACAAACATCACACTGGTTAAGTGAACAATTTTCCAGGAAAAGACATCCTCAAAATTACATCTGCCTTCTGACCTGAATTATTGTGTAGCCTAAAAACAAATGTCATGCATTCATCTATATATAAAAGGCACCAACCTTTAATGAAAATGCTGCTAAAGCTCCTCTAACATACTTTGTGAACAAATGAGTTGTACTAAAGCAGTGTGCTTAGAACAGCACCTAAAATCTATTGACCCTAGATGGATTTTTGCATGATTTTGAAATAAAATCTATTAGTATGAAGGAACAAAACATTTCAAAGTATTTGGTTACATGGCGCCTGTTTTCCCTACTTAGTACTTTTGTGAAAATCATGTTAAACATTACTGTTTGTGAATCTATATGCCCAGATATGTGTTTTAAGGACTGTTGTTATTATGTCTACATTAATATACCACTGTTTACCTTTATTTTCAATATTGCCTTTTTTATAACCAGCATGTATTATTACAGTCAGAGAAGAAAAGCTGTCATACCTCATTTGACCGATGTGTTGGTCTTCACAACTGGTTCTTCAATTCATGATACAAATCATTAATTTGTAGAATTTAACCATCTTCTGAAATGATGTTAATCAATTTTCAGGGCTGAAAGCAATATCATATAGTTTCAAAAATATAAATTAACCATGGAATTTGTTTAGTAAGTACTCTACCAGCACCTGATAGCAGCTGCTTTAAGAATGTATTTTGGGAATACATAGTAAGACAAACAAATTTTACACAACTGTTTAAGTAGTACTATCTTAAACATCTTTACTGAAAAATAAGCCCAAACTCAGTAGGATTTATAACCAGATAAACAGGCACTGATAAATTCCTTGATAAAGATTTGACTTTGATGCCAGTGAAGTGAAGGCATACTTAAAAAATTGTACTTTCTTTTAAGGATTACCTCTTAAGTACCTCAGTAAATTCTGTATTTTCGCAATCCACAAGCCAATTACATTTTTCCTGTAGAGATTTTCTTTAGAATTATTTCATATTTGGGCAAATTAACAAATTATGATAGATAACCATAACTGAGGCATGTTCCTGCAAATATAAAACAAGTTGAAATCTTAACAATTACTGATGACCATTTATTTTGGTGCTGCAGCTATACTAAAAAAAACAAAAAACAAACAAACCCAAAACCTACTCAGGTATTTTGCAATACAGGCCTCTGCAAATCTATTCAAACTAAGTCATACTAAATGTCTGTGTGTGGGGTGTCTATATCCAAATAAAGGGCTATAGGATTGCACCATGGTCACTGAAGAGTATCTTTTCCAAGAATCCATAACCAAAGAACTCTGGCTTCCTATATTGAAATAAAACAAATATTTGATCAGTAAGCTATCAGATCTCTGTGCAAAAATCCAGTAAGTCATTGAAAAGAAGGTTTGCAGCCCATTTCTGTTAACACTATAATCAATATTGTTCAAATAGTATGTAAAATGATGTAACTTCCAGCATTTATAGCTAAACAAATAGCAGGAAATGTTTGGTGTTAAAACAGATTAGGAAATAGACCTAATTCTGTAATTATCACGTAAATCAAATATTATAAAATGATTTTTTTTTACATTTTTTTCCAATTAAAAATTCATGTAGCATTTTTGAGACAGTGGCCGATGGCTGAATGATCATTTTTCTCAGTATTTTGTTGGTGGCAATTGTTCCATATTTATTTACTTTGTTAAAATTCCTACCAAAAATAAAAAATTTACTTACTTTCTTGTACTTAATAAATCTACCAAAGAATTGTTTGCACTGTTATGAATGCTTTTCATTTACAATAAAACAGGTCACGTTTTTTAAGTTGGAGTCATGATACATTATTTCAAATGATTTAATCACACCATGAGCTGCACTGGTGAAATACAGAGAGAGTAACAGAAGCATTGTGAGGAATTCAAATGTCATGTGTTGCTAATACCATCCAAGCTAATCTTTTCTAAATACTGCCCTTATCTACTGTCTGTAAAAAGAACTTACAACCTCTGGACAATGCAAACTACTAGGTTGAGAACAGAAAGATGGGTCACTAGCAGAAAAAGGCTTTTCTAAAACTGAGGCCATTTCCAGAAGTTGCTAGTATAATATTTACATAGCCACACAATTACAATTTTGAACAGCAGTGTTTGCATTAAGCCACAGAAACCCGAAAACCACAACACTAACACAATGTTAAAGGTAAAGGTTTCTCCTGTCCAGTCAGGTCTGACTTTAGGAGGCAGTGTTCATCTCTGTCTCTTGGCTGAGAGAGCTAGTGTTGTCGGAAGACAATTTCTGTGATCATGTGGCCAGCATGACTATACACCAAAGGCTCACAGAATGCTGTTACCTTCCCACAAAAGTGGTGCCTATTTATCTACTCACAGTTGCATGCTTTTGAAATGCTTAGGTGGTCAGCAGCTGGGGCAAGGAACGAGCTCATCCACATGGTTCACAGCACATGGTTCTCGAACCTGGACTGTCAGATTTCCAGCTGATAAGCTCAGCATCCTTAATTACTGAGCCACTGCTCCTCCCTCAACATGACACCATTGCACCAATGCCACCACTACATAACTTGTGTTCTGATATTTATGCGTACCTTGCAACAGTTGTCACCATGCATATATCATTTGCTCTCCCCATCTCCAAGCGCCCATGCTTGTGAGCGGACATAGTGAGATTCTACTTTCTTACTTACAGATTCTAAATTGAGATGAAGCTGACTGTGCATGTAATTATATTAGGGTTAGATCTTAAAGAACTCTTGTAAAACCACAGCCCCATCTTGTAATCTGACCAATTTTTTTCTATCTCATCTTCTCAAAGTTAATACATTAAGCCCTGCTTAATATTTGGATGAGAAACCCACATGAAAAACCAAGGTTGCGAATTTCTTAAGCTAGAATAGGAAGATAAAGGGGGGGGGGACTTGACAAATTGCTCTGGTGGAGAAACAACATGGGCATGTCCATAGATGAGCTCCCATAGGCCAACACAGTCACTCAAACAGGAGTCCACAATCAGAAAGATGGCAAAGAGCCCACAGAAATAAAGACTTATCCTTTCACATAACCTGGCAGCTGATCAGGAAAATGTGCCTCAAGCTATATGTAAAATTTTTACCATTAAAACAGTAAAAATACAGGTAGCAGAACCTGAATAACTAAGTATTACATATCATAAGATCAGTCCCTCTGCAAAGGATGGTTCAGAAAATCAATCCCACAGAAAAGCTAAAACTACTTTTATTAAGGTAGACTATAACAACAGATTACTGCAAGCCTGATTTAATTTAGTAAATTAGGGAGATGCTTCTGAAGTTATTGCTCTGGACATGGGAGAAAAAAATATTTCAACCACTTTTGCCTTGGTAACAGTTTATACATGCCTCTGCCAAGGTCATGCTCTGTACTTTCTTCACCTAGTTAACCCAGTAATATGGCCAAAGGCTTGAGAGAATAAATAGCCATTTATCCAGGGGGTGAAAAAGATGTCAGATTGGCCTCATAACTGGAAAGGAAGTGTGTTGTTCAAAGTGTTGTCTCTGGTACATATTTGGATGCCTTTCCAGATTTGACCAATGGTGGATGTCCTTCCCTGCCTTGTTTTTTGCAGACTTGGTTGAGGTGTTCTGCAGGAATACAGCTTTCCTGTCATTCCTCTTAACTGCAGATCTGGAAGGACAGTCCCAAAAGCAGAATTTTTCTTGTCAGCATCCTCTCATGCTGAGTTCCCTCAGATCTGCCAGATGTATTTCATTTTAATGCAAGCAAACCTGGAACATTACTCATGTGGGTGTCTGGGGAATAAGTGCTAGCTAAAAGCCATTAAATCAGCATTATAGAATTGGAGAACACAGAGTCATGGTTTATGCTCACCTTTCAGCTGGGTTATTAACAAGCGGAACCACACCTTCAAACAGAAAGACTCCATTTTGAATACATTTATGCATTTGGAGCTCGATGTCGAGCAACCAAAAAATCAGGTCTATATCTTAATTCTTTGATGCTTAATTGCCAAATGATTTACTGATTCCAAACGTGGTAGGTTATTGTTTGAAATGCTTGGGTTAAAGAAAAAGGGAGGGAGCAAAAGAGATTTAAAGCACTGTACATGCCATTGCAGAGGAAAATAGTTTATTTTCTTTTGAGGAAGTAAGAGCAGGCTTTCTTCTTACTTAAAGAGTAATTACTTTTCTGCCAAAGCAGAAAGCGTGAAACAGAAAACAAAGAGTTGACAGAATTCATTTTTATATTATTTATTTAAAAAATTGGCTGCTCATCTTAAGCAACTTTGGACGGCTTATTTGTTTATTGATTTAAAAGATTTATGAGGCTGCTCATTTTACTAAGGATGTTTCATTCCTACTGCAGCCTGGGGGTGTTTAAAAATGCAATGGAAGGCATCACTGCAGTGAGTGAAAGGTCAAGGAAGTTTAGCCAAAAGAAAGAAAATGTAGGGAAATGTGGCTTTCTAGTGTTGGAAGAAATATCCATCTGGGTTCAGTTCCAAGTGGGAAAAAGACACTGGAAACATGGAGACTGTTTGGAAAGATGGTTTAATGGTGGATAGGATCACATGCCTTGGAGCTCCTGGGTGAAAAAGGTGGAGGTGCTGAAAGTCCCTTGGTTTTATACCCTCTGTTGGGCTTTGAACCTGCCCCCTGTACCTGTTAGCATTGCAGGTTGTTTGTGTGCTAAGTTTGCTTGAAATGTGGTGGGTGATGTAATGAAGGGGCCCTGGACTATTCCTATTATAGTGGTATCCTCAAGAAAGTAGATTTTTGTGCCCAGGCCTTAATGGGCCATTAACAAAGGTGTGGGGGGCTAAGCTCTTCCTGAAGGTAGACCTTTTATTATGTAGAATAGAATGGCCCAGGTTTTAATGGCCCATTAAATAGCTCTTCCTGAAGGAGGTGGATGGCCCTTTAACAAAGGTGGCTGCATTTCTGCCTCTCTTGAGTTTCTACATCTCTTTTAGGGGAAATATTTTGCTTTTTTAGTGTATCCCAAAATATTTCATTTTTCTAGGAGAGGGGTGAGTTTTAACTTCCAACAGGAGGAAACTAAACTTTCAAGGAAATTCTCCTGGGTACAGATTGGGTTCTTGCCTTTCCCATTTTTTCACAGAGAACCCAAGGAGTGTGTGTGTGTACGTGTGTGTGTGTGTGTGTGTGTATTTGCATGTCCATATGCATTGCTATTCCTTCTGCAATCCATAGCCTCTCTGGCTTCAATTAAACATCAAGAGAAGATGCTATAAAGAAACTCTCCCCATGGGGGCTTTTCAGATCCAGAAGCTTTGTCTGTCAAGCAACATCCAAAGACATTCTAAATAAAGTCTAATGCATTGGCAGAATGAAGCATTTAAACAAATGTGTCTTTTATAAGGAAAGAGAACTTTTAGAAAATTAGAATTAGGCATGATATTCGGCAATTGAAGGGAAGCAGCTGCTTTATATGAAAGAATGAAAACACAATAGTGCTCATGGTGGCAGCAACAAGTACAACCCCATGTTCTCTAGCTACATTTTAATTCTCAATGCTTGGATTCAGAAGTAAAGAGAATGAGCACATCTGAGTTTATGGTAGGATCACAGCATTAAGGAAGTGCCTAAAAAGAATTGCTATAGCTCGGTACTCATTCACTAATTAATATCAGGACCATGTATCTCCAAGGAACTGAATAACTTTCATCAATTCAATAGACTGCACTGGGCGAGAAAGCACTAAGGAACCCATCTGGAACCTCTGGAATTTATTGTCAAGCTTTTGTTTATTTAACATATGACTTTATTACTATAATCTTGTTTGTTGAGATAGGAGACAGGAGCTCTTGCTGGATGATCCCCAGAATAGAAATAGCACTTAGACTTATGTATCACTTCATAATCCTTTACAGCACTTTTGTTGTGGTTTACAGAGTCAGCATATTGCCCCCAACTATTTTAGTCCTCATTTCACTGACTTCACTGAAGGATGGAAGGCTGAGTTAACTTTGAGCAGATCAGAATTGAACTCCAGGCAGTGGGCAGAGTGAGACTGCAATACTGCATTGCATGGCCAGGGGTGGGTTCCTACCTGTCTAACAACCGGTTCTCTTGCTCAAGGAATTTTTGACATGAGTGCACATGAAGTGTGCGTGTGCCAAATGAATGATGCATGCGCATCACCTTCCGGGTGAAAATTTAGCTACCAGTTCAGGTGAACCGGTAGCTAAATCAGCTGTTTTTGGGGCCTAAATTGATAAATTTATTTATTTACTTATGTATTTTATTAGATTTATA
>JANHGC010001795.1:34962-50888 GCA_027560395.1 Boaedon fuliginosus
AGGAATGGAAATTCCTTTTTCAATTTATCAATGAAATGGCATTTCCTCTTTTTTTATTTGTCCATCCCTAAATGAAATTTAAAATTTAAAATAAAATATAAAGCTATGCGAACGATGCAAGGACACTATGGTCTTTTTCGTTATTTCAGTTCTAACTTAAAACTAAACAGCAGCACGTTCGTTTTCACAAAAGCTGCTAAAACTGCAAAAGCAATATGTTCGATATTTCAGAAAAGCTTTCTAGCGCATTCGTTTTCTCTTACTGCAAGTAAGATTTACAAAAAAAAAGCTAAGCATTTGCAGTTTGAAATTTAACACTGCAAGAAGTAATAATAAGAAATAATAATAGTGTTCATTTTTGCAGCTCTTTAATTATTGCAAAAAAGTTTTTGTAGTTATAAGTTAGAACTTGCAGTGCATCATGAGATATTGAAAAAGCCCTATGAATAAATAAAATTAATTATTAAAACTGAATAACATAAGCGAACAAACTCCACTAAATTTTAAATTTAAATTATTTTACACTTCCGTTGACAAAAGGGTTATATAAACTTGTAAATAAAATTATACATATTTGGAAATTATTAATAGATAATGAATTAATAAAACGTGAATTGTGCTTACCTGTGTATGATTGAATATTCACTGAGAAAGAAATAATTACCGTGAGTCTACTGCGTGCATATGTGCCATGTCGTGTTTCGGCAAGAAGTAAACAAAGCCACTTGTGCGCGGCACTCTCTCTCAAGGTCTCCTATGTGGAGCGCATACGTCTCACAATCACGTCTCGCCGCACTGTACTGAGCCTTGACAAATCGTCATGTCAAATACAAGTAAGTCACATCACACACAACGGCATCGATCAAATACGGAGATTTACAGATTAGTCCTCAAATATCGAAAAGGAGGACATGTAGGAAGATACTTTTCGAGGGAGGACAGAACGTATAAAAGAAGGAGGATGATTAGTCCCATTACAAATATGTATAAGATGACTCTTATCCCCATCTGAATAGTGAAAATCTGAACAGAATCTACAATCATACCCTGCTCCCAGTGTTTGTAGAGTTTCTGTCACTAAATTCAGCCTGTTAGGGAGTGAGGGAACCAGAAGGATTGCCCAGGTCCAGATAAATTCTTTGTGCTATAGTTGCCCCTGTGGTTTGAATGCTGGATTACAATTCTATGTTGTTATTGTAAGGTCTTAAATGTTTCTAATATAATGAACTATTGGTAGGAGGAGGCTATGATTGTTAGTAAAATAGTTTCTCCCAGAGACAGGCAATTAGTTTTCTCAGAGGTCTACACAAAATACTGGGGTAGTTGTGGAGGGCCGAACGAAAAAGATGGACTTAATTCTGCTCAATATTAATTATATTGCTTTATAAAAAGCAGTAAATTATATGGTTTTGAACAGCTGCTACTGGTAAGAATACATGCTATGTCTTATTTACATTTGATTTCTAATTTTCAACTGACCTATATCAATTTCTAAGCCAATTGACATAGGAAGGACAGGGACAGTCAAAAGACTGGATGTGGCCTGGAGGTCATAAATGTCCAGGTCTGGTTTATCCTGTGATTTGGTTAGCTTTTGTGATACCTTGATTGAGACTGGCTTATTGACACAAGGGAGGATTAAGTTGGTGACAATAACAGTTTAGGGTTGGACAGTGAATGATAAAAATGTTTATTAATGAGCACAGAGTGCAATCAATCCAATGACCCCTTCCAGTCTGGCTGTCAGCTCCACAGTGGCCCAACCATAATGGACATCAGGAGAATGCCACTCACCTCTTTAGGTTTTTCAGCAATTCATCTTCAGACGAAATAGACAAATGTAACATGTATGTGTGATGGTGGCTCATTGTGATTTATGAATTGATAGATAGCATAAACATCTATCATATTATCAAAACAGTGGTGGGTTAAAAAAAAAACCCGAGGGACATAATTATGGATTAAGACATTATTTTGACAACTAAACATAGAGAAAGTTAGATTCATGTTTAATTCCACACTTTTAATGGAGTGGTGTTTTCGGGTATTTAAAGCATCAAAGCAGTATTTCTTGTGCTACCTACCTGTGTTGGACTACAATTCCAAAAATTCAAAGTTAGTTCAGCCTTTAATTCTGGCAGGAATTCGGAAGAGAATATCAAGTAAATCCGACTGCTGAAAGATCATAGGGAAGCCAAATCAAATTATGTCTGGTAGCATGCTTGTGCCTCTTTCTTTTCACCAGGTGGTGCTGTTTGACAAAGAATGTGTTTGTCAGTGTGTGTTTGTGGCATGCAAAGATAGGTGTAGCAGAAATCTGTGTGTATATATTGAGAACAAGAATCAGCAAAGAAAACACTCTGGAGGAAGAAGGAAATAAATTTGCTGTTATCTGGAGTTATAATAATTTAACTGAAAAATAATTTATGACATTAGGTAGATAAGCAGGTAGATAAGTAAGTAAATAGGTTTGCCTCTTAGAGAGATAGAGAAAGAGACAGATTCTGAAGTCAATTTTTGTCAACTACACTGCTGTCAATTGACAATTATCACCTACTAGCTGACTACCCGGCATTGTCCAGGTATTTTTGTTCGTGATGGCAATGGGAGACCCATCCATGTAGGCAGTCTACCATTCACAGTGGCTAGCCGTTCCTGCCATTGTGCGTACCACCCTGTCGCTGCTTTCACGGCTGCCTCCCCGTCTGACCCCCCTGTGGCTGCTTCTCCTCCTGCTGTCGCAGCCTCCTCCTGCTGCTGCTGCTATAACCACTGCTGTGGGGAAAAAGGAGGGGGAGGGGGAGGAGACCTGCCTTGCCAGCTTCTCCCTCACATGCCAGCTATATTAATGCCCCAGTTATCTCCCTCCTGCTGGCCATCCCCATTTGCCTCCCGGTCTGCCTGGACACCTGCCACCTCCCTTGGCTGGTCAGCAGCCAGCCAGATTCTTGCTACTGGCCAGCGCAATGCTGGGCTGCCTCCCATTGTCACTGTGTGTAGTACTGGCTTGCAGCTCAGAGCCCCCTGCACATACACAGTATTTATTTTTTATTTTATTTTATTAGATTTATACCCCTCCTCATTTCCCCAGTCAGGGGAACTTGAGGCGGCCCTGTGTTGGTGAGGGGTCAGCAATTTGCCAGCCTGTTTAGGGGGCACAGACCCCACGATGGCGTGTCTGACCCCCACAGTGTTCATCTCCGGAGGGCAAGATATGTGTGTGGAAAATTTGGGGGGAATTGGTAAAGGCGTGGAAGAACGTATAGGGTGCATATACATACACACATACACACATATGCGCCCACACTCTGCTTGATATATATATATATAGAGAGAGCCATGGTAGTACAATGGTTAGAATGCAGTATTGCAGGCTAATTCTGCCAACTGCCATCAGTTCGATCCTCACCAGCTGAAGGTTGACTCAGCCTTAATCCTTCCGAGGTTAATAAAATGAGGACCCAGATTGTTAGGGACAATAGGCTGATTCTGTAAACCACTTAGAGAGGGCTGTAAAGTGTGGTGAAGGGGTATATAAATCAACATGCTATTTCTAGTACTATGATCTCTATCATCCTTTCCTCTCTAAGAGAACCATGGGAGAGGCTGCCGTATTAACTGACAACATTTTTGGTCCTAGTTATAAAAATGTCATTATTTTTCTTCTTTTATATAGTTTGCCTTTTAAAATTTTCTGAGCAGAAAAGTATTGTATATTTCCCCAAACAAAGCCCCAGGGTCATAAAAAGCTTCCAAGTTCACTGAATAAAAATTTATATTTGTATTTAATCCTGCATCTCTCCTGATCACGTCGCCCAGAAAGGAAGCTACTATTAAGGAGTTGGAAAGAATTCCAAGTAATCATGTTTTCCTTACCCTGTTAAGGCAAGTTTTGTTGAATATTATTATGCTCTGCTTTTATATGTTCAATTGTTTTTATTGTAAATTGCTTCCTGGTGCTTTGGTATGTGAAGCAATATAGACATATATTAAATATGAACAATAGGAGTTCTATTGCTTTAAAAAAGCAATGCAGATATTATTTGGAATAATCCTTCATTATCAAGGCAGTGTATGTTTTGCCTTACAAATAATATATTAATATCAATAGTCGTTTTCCATCAAAGTACAATGTTATTTTCTACCACATGTTAAGTTTCCATCATCTCTAGCCAGCAAATGAGGATAAGTGAACCAGGGAGAATTGTACTGAATTGACTAGATAGCCATTTGAAGTTGTTCTTTTCCAATTGCTATGGGAAGGAAGAAGCACAAAGAAGTACCTTCTAGGAATTGGAAACTTACTCAAGGTAGGTTTAAGTAATAAAGAATGGAGAGAGGAGAACAGGAGAAAAGTTAAATGCAGTAACCTACAATAAATGGTACTGACTTTAGGAATCTTGAGGGAGAAAAAGGCATTGACTTCCAACCCTTTGGTGCAGTAAAATAAGGCATTAATAGTTACCCTCAATGTTTTACTTTTTCATAATAATAGAAACTAGCCATTTCTATAACAACAAATTTATCTAATTGGTAAACCCACCAAAATGTTGAGCAAAGCTGGCTGGGGAATTCTGGGAGTTGAAGTCCACCAGGCTTAAAGTTGCCAAAGTTGGAGACCCCTGATCTATACAATCAATTGTATCAGTGATATTGCTGTAACCAGTTGATCTATGATGCATCAAATCATTATTTTTTAAAAAAATATTGCCTTTGCTCTGAATGAGTGATTCAGTCCTGGGAGCCCAGGAATCAGGATTTTATTCTTCCATATTTCTTTGGCTTGTGCAATAGGGCCAAATTAGAAACATGGTGGACGCAATAGTTAGGCAAATATAAAAATCTAAAGTTGCCCCATTATCAGAATTGGCCAGGAATATTCTGGAAGTCTATGAAGATTCTCATCCAGGTCATAGTTGTCCCAAAGATGCTTTTTTCTAAAAGACAACTGAACTTTCTTGGTTTTTTTTTTCCTTTGAAAACATTTCACTTCTCATCCAAGAAGAAGCTCCTTTGATGAGAATGAGAATTAAACTAATAAGGGCACCCCAGCTGAGCAAAGTTTAAAGGTGTTACTAATGTATATACTTTGTGGTGTATTTAGAAACTCAATTGTGCATATAATAGTTACATGGATTAGCCATTTATTAGCACCAAATGTTTAAGCCTTGACTCATGTTCCCAGAGGTTGAATTTAAACTTTGCATGTGCTGAATTTCTGCAGCCAAAAACCTACTGATCTCCTGGGTCAAAACGTTCAGAGATTGTTCATAAAGAGCTTCAGGCCTTTACTTGCCTAAAAGATTTGTGTCTATGACATCTCCTGTTGGTTAGGCTGGCATAATGGTCCAGGCTCTGGACTCAAGAAATGAGGCTGAAGAAATTGCTCCAGCTGAGACTGTGGAAGGACAAAACCAGGTATCACATGAGGCTGGTCAATCACAAACTTTGTCTGAGCACTTGGACCTGTCTAGTGAGAATAACATAAAGGCCTCCAATCCCTGCACTAGATGAGTAGAAAGGAGAGCACGTCAGTGAACGTCTATTACAGGGATCTTCAAACTTGGCAACTTTGAGACTTGTGGACTTCAACTCCCAGAATTCCCCAGCCAGCATGGCTGGTTGAGGAATTCTGGGAGTTGAAGTCCATAAGTCTTAAATTTGCCAAGTTTGGAGACCTCTGTTCTATTAGGTTCCTTGCCAAGGAAGAGAGTAAACATTCTGATTAGGCTACAGCTTGCTGTAGCCTATATGACAGACTTATTTTCCCTCTGTTCTTTTTGCTGGAAATAATGTCTGGCTTGTGTGTGATCCCTGTGTGTGAATTCCACCCTTGACCCTTGGACTGTTTGACAACTTTGGACTGATTTTGGAAGACTCTTTTGCATACTCCTCTTTGCAAACACACTTTGCAGGTAAGTCTTTGCTTTTTCAGGGGCCTGAAAGTAAAACTGATAATTTCCCAAGAAACTATGCATATGTGTGAGAGGCTGAACCCTGAAGCAGGATAATAAGATATATTCTCAGGTTTTTTTCCTCCCTTCCTTCCACTCTCGGTCCACTTGGGGGTCTTTTAGCTATGCTGTTTGGGACCAGCATGACTTGCTCTTTCTCCAAAATGAAGGAGACCCCATTTAGCAAGGTTCTTTGCTAAACAGACGTCAGAAAATCAGGCTTTTCTACAAAAAAGATCTTTTCTTAAATAAATCAATTTTCCCCCACACGAGAACCAGCCACAAAAATAACTTACACTCCTTAGTTGAACTCCTAACTTGATTGTTTCTCTCTCCAGTTATTATCCCACAGAACTTATCTATCTGCTATCCAACATACAGTTTGGTTCAACATGGTTCTCTTTGTTCTGTTCTGGGAACACAAATAACATAAAAAAAACCTATATTCCATTTTCTATTTTACGGTGAGACTTATTTTTGCCATAAGAATCCAAACAATGACTGAAAGAAAAGAGATTAGCTAGTTTTAATGAAAATTGGCTTACTCTCCCCCCTTGTGGACTTGATTGAATTTTGAATTTGTCAAAATGATTCTCCTTGCTGTAACCGGGAATTTATCAGGTTGCAAATTACTTTTTAAAGGCTGGATTCTTTCATAAGCCACCCAAAGCCATTTATACAATATTTTATAATCCAGCCAGAGCAGTTAAATTACTAAATAAATCAATAAACAGCATTCTTGATTGAGTAAGATTACAGGAAAACACTTAGGTTCTTATGCTGCCTCAGTTGTTATAGCTCAGAAATGTTTGCTTAGGTTATATTTTTAGTTGGACAGAGCAGGTATAAGAATTGCACTGTAAAACATTAGGATTCAGAAGGCTAAAAATATATTTATAGTCAAGCCAAAGCTTAATAATTGTCCCTAATAGTGAATTAGACTCTAGGTTGGGTAGGCTCCTGGTTCATTCTTTTTTTTTAAAATAAATTTTTATTGTTTGCCAAAATAAAAAAGATAAAAGTACATTTTGTATCTGAGCACAGTTGTTTCGGGTACACTCATATTTTACAATTTTAACAATAATATACTCATCTTATTATTCATGATGTTATCCATATTCTAAACATATTACCAAATTCTTTTTTAACTGCCACCATTCCCTCTTATTCAAAATATTTCAAATTATAATAAAAAAATAACCATCAGTCATAGCCATCAGAAATTAATTTGCTGTAAAATCATCTATCCTCTAATTTCCTATTATCTCTTTAATATTTATCTTTTAATCATATGTCTTCTATTTCACCTAATCTGTTTATCATTCATATAAAAAAATACATTTTATGTTCAAACCAATCCAAGTTGTTTGGTTACATTTATAGCATCATATTTAATGTGATTTATCTAGTTCTAATTTCCTTTTTTTCTTGCATATGGTCAATCTCTGCTAGCTTCATTTAATTGATAATATCCTTATTACAAAACATCTCTCAATTTTCATACATGGTTCCATTAATTCACATCTCTCAAAAAATATCTTTATTCTATAGAAAATATCAATAGAAAATCTGTTAAAACCTCTACTAATAAACTTCCTATCATTAATTCAATAATTGTATAATTTATTTTATTTAGTATTCTTTTGATAAAAAGTAGGTAAAACAGTTGTATTAAGAACCTCTGTTCTCCTTTTAAAAAGTTAAAAACTTAAACTCTGGAAAAATATTAATCAAGACAAGATTGGCTGACTAACCAGCATAACTTTCATTATACTACATCATTACATTTTTAATCTAAATTTCTTCCTATCAATCCCGAATTTATCTCTACCTTCTATATTTAATCAAACAAAATTCAAATTAAAATCACTTCAGTTTAGCGTTCATTTCTTTTCTTCCTCCTTGAAAATACTGTTACTTACTCTCTGGGTTCCCCTTTTCTTTCCAAGCTCCTCTTGTCCCATTTTGGTTTTGTTTTCTTTATTCTTCTTGAAGTATGTCCTCGTTGTTTTCTGCGACGTTTTGTCACCAACATCGGAAGCCTCCATTTGCATCTCCTGTTGTAGCTCCTCTGATTCTGCTCTCCTTCTCTTTGGCCACAGCAGTTGTTGTTTCAACTTTTTGGTTAATTGACCAGGTCCCATATTCCTGCAGAATCTCTCGGCTGATCTTTTTCGAACCTCGCTTCCTGGCGTTCACTTTGTTCCACTGGCCCCTCACTTAAAGCAGATATCCCAGTATTATCTAGCTGTTGATCCAGGTTTTGTAATATTTTGTTGCCCAATTCTTGGATCGCATCCAAAGAATCTGTCATTTTATCGCAACTGTCCAAAATAGAAGCAATTCGGTTTTCCATTTCCCCCCCTGTTGTGCTAAAACCATGCGGCACACAGTTCAATTTAAATGCCAAATGATCAACTCAGCGGTTACTCTTATAGAATGTTTCTCAAAAACTTGGTAAGTCAGCTTACCCTTCTATTCCAAACCACACAAGCAAACAGTCCTTTTCCAGAGTGTATGTTATTCTTTCAAGTTTTGCAAATTACGCCGCTAGCCTTTGTTAGAAGAATAGCTTTTTGGCCAGCTATTCCAGAGTTTTAAGGCTAAATTCAAAAAAAGCTTCACCCATCAACAAAGCTCAACTCAATCTTACAGTACACGGCCTTCCTCCTGCACTTTCTTTTCCTGGATTGGTCCCAACTTCATGGTGGCCATTTCTGGTTGTCGTCTTCCCAGACGTCAGCTATGAGGACAAGGTCAAGGCTAGTTGGGGATATGTGGATTCCTCAACCCACCTGGCAACTCCTCTTCACTTTGCCTCCTCTTCAGGGAAAGTCAGGATCCTCTGGGAGCCCTCAGGCTGGCAGACCTGGGTCAGAAGCACAGAGCTTGCGGATTTCACACCTAAAGTCTCTGGAAGTCAAACTGGAAGTCTGGCTTCTGGTTCGTTCTGATTTCATTCTCTATCTCTCTTTTTTTTTAATGTAAGCTCATTTATACCTGCTTCCCCATCAGCCTTCATGTACAATATCTCATGAAAAGTTTATTTTTTGTGTAGCATGTACATTATATGATATATTGCATGCATTTTTCCTATAATCCAACTTTGGAATGCACCTCTTCCTAATGTATAGTTTTACAAGCATTTTTCCTTAATGTGGTAAGGACTTACCTTAGCATTTTTATGATAAATGGTGACCAATACGTGCAAAGTTCACACAATGCATATTTTGACATCTAAATTATTTTAGTTTATATATCATTCCAGAAGTATACAGGTGATAAATTTGCATCACTATGCAATCCAAACTATTTCTCTCATATTGCTACTTCCTAATTTAGTATAACTGCAACTGACCCCTTTTCATGATATCCCCAAGCAACCAAAAATAGGTTTTAAAGTGGCTGGGGGAGGGGATATAGCTTGCCCATCTGTCCAGAACTGCCATTCATAACCAAATAAGTGCCTTAAGTTAATTGAGTAAGAAAGTAAGAAAAGAAACCTCATTCCATCTTTCCCAGAGCTTCACAAAAAGCAGCCCCTATTAAATAAGCACCAGCAGGAAAACTCATAACAATATACTTTCAAATATATAAGAAGGCAAGGCAAAAAAAAAAAAGTTAGCTGGTGAAATAGATAAAAGTTGAATGCTTCGGGACCACAAATAAAAATTTATTTAGCTCCAGTGTTCTTGCTTATTTATAGCAACCACGCTGCCTTCATCAAAATGAGCAGTTTGAATTTATCTGAGATTAGCTTCACACTCTACAAATTCATAAGCCACTAAAATATCTCTGGGGATACAAAGTTAGTTCTCATCTTGTGACTTTGGGTAGACTTTAAGATTAGTTGCTCCCCCTTTCTCGTTCCTTCCATCCTTCCTTCGCCGGAAAGCACAATTGTTAGTTCAAAGTGATTAACTGGAAGAACCTACGATGTTAATAAATTTGTATTGCCTCATGGGACGTTAGCATTTTATCCTGGAAAGAATGTGGAGGGTATCTTTTTGCTATTCTTTTTGAAAAAGTGCCACAGTATGAAATAGTAAATGTGAGGAAAAACCGATTGTAAGGGGGCCTTGTCTCTTTTTGGAGCTTCAGGACATAGAACAGGGAATGCTGCGACATACATATACATCTTGGGTGTATCATGAAACCAAATCTGTCACAAGAGGAAAAAAGACAAAATCAATGATCCTTCTGTTACTTGACAGTTTTACCTTTTGTTTTAAACTTTGCATCCAGCTGAGTGACCTCTCAGTCCAACTCACCTCGCAGATAACTAGCAATTAGTAGATCAGATAAAAGCTACTGACAATAGCCAGTTTGTTCCAGTGGTTAAATGCATCAGGCGAGAAAGCAGGAGACCATGAATTCAAATCCTACCTTAGCCATGAAAGCCACCTGAGTGACCCTGGGCCAGTTGCTCTCTCTCAGCCCAATCCACCTCACAGGAGTGTTGTTGTGGGAAAAATAGGAGGAGAAAGGAGCTGCCTTGAGTTATTTATAAAAATAATAAAGGTGGGATGTAAATAAAATTAAAAAAACATTAAAATTATGAGAATGATATTGATAAATAATTTCTCCAGCCTGCTTGGAAAAATACCCTCTAGGAACAGAGTTCAAGCTCAGTGGTGTGATTCAACCAGCTCAGTGAATACGCACTTCGTCCGAACCAGTAGAATCCCACCCTGTCAAGCTTCTGTAAAAGCAGGATTCAGAAAAGCAGCTTTCTGCTTGCTACTACTATGGACCTGTTTTTGCTAAGTTACAGAGACAAAAAAAAAATCCATTTCAGACCCAGACTAAAAACCATTTCTCGATGAGTGTTGAAAGAGTCAATTCCTCCGGGGATTTCAAACTTCTGAGGATAAGAGACTGTTAAAATTCCAGGGAAGCCTCTAAAGAGAAACAGGGGCAACTGAAGGTCAAAAGAGCGATAAAGAGAACAGTGTTGATATAAATTGATTTTAGCTAGCAAAAGGCTCAGTGGTTAAAGATGTTGAGCTTGTCAGCTCAAAAGCTGATAGCCCAGGTTCGAAACCTGAGTGCTGGGCTATAGGTTGAGCTCCTGTTACTTGCCTGTTACAGCTGCTGCCATTCTAGCATCTCAGAAACATTGCAAATGTGAGTAGATAAATAGCTACCACTTCTGTGGGAAGGTAACAGTGTTGTGTGCGCCTCAGTATATAGTCATGCTGGCCACATGACCATGGAAGCATCTTCAGACAATGCTTGCTCCCTCAGCTAAGAAACAGAGATGAACAGTGTCCCCTAATGTCAGATATGACTGGACAGGGGAAACCTTTACCCCCCCGCTTTTAAGCTAGCAAATATATGTGAGGGTATATAAATGGAATGTGCCAGATGTTTTACTTCTAATAACTATAGAGCTCATGGTTTTAATAGGAACATGATTGGGATTTCCTAAGGGATTTGAGGAAAGTATACAATGTCATAACCATGGTAAGTGTTCAGTGGGCTAGCATCCATGGAATCCATTAATGTAACATGCAAATCTGGTATTGATGGAAATTTGAGTTTGTATATATTACTTTCAACAACAGAAATGCACTAAATACAAACACTTTCTTTCATTCCACATAGCTTATGTTGTTCAAGGTGGAACTGAGCCTCCTTCCTGTCTTTAATATTGAAGATGGAAGATTCTCGAAGACTACTTGAAGGGTGGAGCTGGGAGAGGGCTCTTTAGTAAATTTTTTGAAAAATCCCAAAGCCTTTCATACTGGAACTGGGGTTGCAGAAATGGACCTAACTGTAGGTGCAAGATCTAGGCTCATCCCAGCCCTGCAGCTGTCTGGGCACCAATTTCCTGCATCCACAGCCAGAAATCTCTCAGCCATTTTCCTCTTTGCCTGAGATGGCACCAAGTTCCTATGGGGAGGCAGCAAAGAAAGGGGAAGCAGTAACATCCTGGTTGGGACAGGCAGAGGACGCTATAGTGGGAATCTGAATGTCAGCTATTCACAGGGAGGATGGAATTGATATTTTAAATCAAACCTGTCATCCAGTTCCCATCACTCATCCCCGATGCCAAATCTCCCATCTGCGCTGGCTCTGCTATTAAATGCCAGCTCCGTCTGTAATAAAAGCTGCCTTTTCCTTGAACTTATTTTCAAAGTAGCCAAGTTGGATGTACTATGAGGAGCTGGATGGGCCTAGAGATCTTTTCCTCCTAGAAATGTGCCCTACTCCCAATTTTGAACTTGGCATCAGCCATGAAGTCAGGGTAGCAGGGCTAGAGTAGCTGTTGTCATCCAGGAAGCCTTAACAGATTTCAGCATCACAGATAAATGTAAGTCAGACTTTGTGGCTGGTGCTGAGCTCCAGGGATCAATTAGGGATTGGGTTTGCTGTTGTAGTGGTAAACGAGAATCACATAGGATGGAATTTGTAATACTTCCAATATGGGTTTCGTAGTACTGTTGCACTAGCTAATTAACATGGGGTTTCTTGTATTTTAAATTTGCCTTTTTTCAAATACATCCCTAATAATTTGCCATAAGCCTTAACCTTCAGGAAAAGCTTCCCTTTTTGGTACCAGGACCGGCAGAAAAGTACTTGATACATTGCAGATAAAACAATTCAATTTTCTGCTGTTCTCCAGCAAACAAAGCAAATATTCAAAGCCCAGTGTGGAAAAATCACTGAGAATATACCTACCCATACCTATTCTGATGTCTCCGCCCCCCTGCAAATGCTTCTTTGACTTTTATTCAGAATACAACAGTCTTTTTAATCCTATCGCTCAGGTATTATTGGACGCTTGAATTCTTATAACGCAACTGGACAAATGCCCTGACCAGGTCAAACAGAGGCGGGCCTAAGGTTCTCTGTCTATCAAAGCTTTGCATCTTTAGCAATAGCAATAACACCTAGACTTATATACCGCTTCACAGTGCTTTAAAGCCCTCTCTAAGTGCTTTACAGAGTTAGACTACTGCCCCCAACAATCTGGCTCCTCCTTTTACCCACCTCAGAAGGATGGAAGGCTGAGTCAACCTGGAGCCAGTGAGACTCAAACTGCCAATCTCCTGGCAGCTGGCAGTCAGCAGAAGTAGCCTGCACTACTGCACTCTAACCACTGTGCCACCATGGCTCTAGTTCTGAATAGCACACCCCTGGCCAGTTTGGGGGCCTCTTGCACTTGTTTGAGCAGCACACCAGTGTAACAGGCTTCATTATCAGTAAGTTCCCAGTTGCAGTGTTGTGACTGATTAAAGCCCTTCAGGTGCAAGTCTGTCATTCTCCCATTGTTTCTGCTCATCCAGTAAGCTCTGACAATTGTTCACGTCCCAATTCTATCTTTACAGCAGCAGCATCTGATGGGGTCTAGGTGATGTGACTTCTCTGCTGTGGCAATAGCATCCACTATGGAGGTTTAAGTTATCCTCACCCTGCCATCCTTTAAAGAGGTGAGAATAGAATAGAATAGAATGAAATGGAATGGAATGGAATGGAATGGAATAGAATAGAATAGAATAGAATAGAATAGAAACAGGAATAGAATAGAATGGAATGGAATGGAATGGAATGGAATAGAATAGAATAGAATAGAATAGAATAGAATAGAATAGAATAGAATAGAATAGAATAGAATAGAATAGAATGGAATGGAATGGAATGGAATGGAATAAATAATAGAATGGAATGGAATAATAGAATAGAATGGAGTGGAATGGAATGGAATGGAATAGAATAGAATGGAATGGAATGGAATGGAATGGAATGGAATGGAATAGGGAATAGGGAATAGAATAGAATAGAATGGAATGGAATGGAATGGAATGGAATGGAATGGAATGGAATAGAGAATAGAACAGAATAGAATGAGTTGGAAGGGACCTTGGAGGTGTTCTAGTCCAACCCCCTGCTCAGGCAGGAAATCCTATACCATTCCAGACAGATGGAATTTTATTAATGAGCGTGTTCGTTAATCTCTAGGCTATTCTTTGTGTTTGCATTGTTTTGCTCTTTATCTTGTGCACCATTCAGAGATGCCATCTATTAGGTAGCCTGGAATTTTGATTTAATAAAGAAGTATTTCTTTTTGTTTGAGGAGCAACGCCAACTAATGAAATGTAAGTATAACAGCAACAATGCCCATAACCTGGGGATCCGTGTCTGAATAGCCTAACATTTCACACCCCCAAAAATAATTTAAGGATGCTGCTCATATTGTCTGCCTCTTGGATTTAAACTAAATATGTCGTTTAGGAAATTCATGCTTATGCATTGGACTATGTGTATGTATATTTTAAAAAAGTAAAATATGGTTCAGGGCCATCATCAAACACATGGTTGAATAGTTTTCCCCACCATGGTTCCAACCCAAGACTTGTGTGCAGGGGTGGGTTTCAAAAATTCCAGCAACCGGTTCTCTGCCCGGTTGCTGGGTGGGCGTGGCCATGGTGGGCATGGCCTAGGCCTTCTGCACTGTGGCATGGGAGGCCATTTCACCTCCCCAGGCTCCAGAGGCTTCCCTCGAGCCTCTGGGAGGGTGAAAATTGGGAGGGTGAAAATTGCCTCCCCTGACCTCTGGAGGCCAAAAACAAGTCTGCCCGTTTTTTGCCCTCTCACAGCCTCCGCGCATGCCCTGCACTTACCTGGGATCCAACTGGACCACTTGGAGAGTCCTGGGGGGGGTGGACTGGGCAGGGCCAGCCAGTCATTCTAACTACCGGTTTGGCAAACCAGATGTAAAATTAACATCCGGTTTACCTGAACCAGCCTGAGCCGGCTGAAACCCAACCCTGGTTATGTGCTCTTGGTGTATCCACTAGATTCCAGATGGTTGAATGATTATATTATTAAGCTGCGATATAAGTGTTCTCAAATAAGCAGCTGGGGATAATTAGTGGCAATGCTAGCAGGATATATTAACATATGGGAAATATTGCAGTGATGACAAAAATGCTACATATAGCCAAGGACAGTGATATGACCTAGAAAGGAATGCTACTAATAAATAAACATATCCATGGAATAGGGCATCTGCTCTGCTGGTAGCAACCATGGTAGGAAGTATATAACCTGAAACAGCATATACATTAGATCAGGGGTGTCAAACTCAAGGCCCGTGGGCTGGATCCGGCCCACAGGGTACTTAAATCTAGCCTATAGGACTGGTCTGGAAATAGCAAAGGACCAGCCTGCAGTGCCTCTGGCAGACAAAAAGACACGGGGGGGGGGGCATGCATACCCCCCTGTGGCCCATTTTGCCTGGCAGGGTGCTGCAGGAGGTGTCCGTCCGGCCTCTCCTTCCCCTCAGCCTCTCCTTCCTCTCATGGAGGAGAACTACAGTGTTGATCCGGCCTTCAAAGAAATCCAGTTTGACATCCCTGCATTAAATACATTTGTATGGCAACGTAACACAGATGCAATGCAATATTATTTATTTATCTATTTATCTATTTATCTATTCGTTTATTTATCTATTCGTTTATTTATTTATTTATTACATTTCTATGCTGCCCAGCTCCTGAAGGACTCTGGGCGGCTTACAACAGATAGCAGATAGCAGATACAACAGATAGCAATAGCACATTTTTATAGAATAAGCATATTGTCTCCAACATTTGTGGGTTCTCATTTTACCTTACCTCGGAAGGATGGAAGGCTGAGTCAATCTTGAGCCTGGTGAGATTTGAACTTGCCTTAGTTGCAGGCAGCTGCAGCTAACTACAGCACTAAGTACTGTGCTCTATTCATTGCACCACCAAGGGTCAATAAAAAACTACTGCACTATATTTTCTGAGGAACATCCTCAATGGCTGAAAATGCCTATGTAATGTCTATGGAGATTCTCAGCCATCCAGGTTCTGGTTGTCCCAAAAGTGCTTTTTCAAGAAGCTACTGGACTTTCTGTTTTTTTTTCTTTGAAGACGTTTCACTTCTCATTCAAGAAGAGCTAAAGAAGCTTCTTGGATGAGAAGTGAAACATCTTCAAAG
>JANHGC010001795.1:68297-81956 GCA_027560395.1 Boaedon fuliginosus
TTTATTTATTTATTTATTTATTTATTTATTTATTTATTTATTTATTTATTTATTTATTTATTAGATTTATACCCCGCTTCTCTTCTCCGGTCAGGGGCAACTCGAGGTGGCTAACAACAAATTAAAAATACAATATTATACAATAAAAAATATATGAACCCAACAATCACCACATCCAAGGGCGGGGGGGGCACATCAGTTTCAGACCATCCGACAGAGCCAGGTCTTGGTGGCTTTATGGAAGGCCAACAAGGTGTGGATGGTCCTGATCTACGCAGGGAGCTGATTCCAGAGGGTCGGCGCTGCCATAGAGAAGGCTTTAGCACCAGGGCCTGCCAGCTGACATTGTTTGGTTGACAGGACCCATAGCAGGCCAACTTTGTGGGACCTAACTGGGCACTGGGAGGCATAAGGTAGCAGAAGGCGATCTTGAAGACTTTTCTGGTTTGTCTTGATTTTGCTTGTCAGAACATGGCAAAAGGCGATCACATGACCCCGGGACACTGCAACCGTCATAAATATAAGTCAGTTGTCAAGCATCTGAATTTGATCAAATGACTATGGGGATGCTGCAATGGTCATAAGTGTGAAAAGCAGTCATATGTCACTTTTTTCAGTGTCACTGTAACTTTGAACAGTCACTAAATGAACTATTGTAAGTCAAGGACTCCCTGTATTTAGTTTAGATGATCATCATGCTTAAATGTAATCTACTTGTGAATATCCCTGGATTACAGCTGGTACAATGTATAGTTGGAAGATCCTGATGGATTATTTTATGTGTGTATGTGTGTGTGTGTGAAGACATGCATACACACACTTTTATGCCTACGTGTTTTTCTTCCAAAAGTGAGCATGTTCATGTCCTTTCAATATAGAACATACTAATCAATAAAATTAAACAGGGCTCAATTCAATGAATGTTTAGTCAAGAGAAGTTTGGACCAAGATATTTTAACCCAATTGCCAAGTCTGCTATACTGACTTGTAACATATTCTAGCTCTAATTTATACATTCATATGATTCTAATAGTCACAGACACACATCATGACAAAAGATGGCACCAGAGGGACAAAAATGTTGTTGGGGAAAGGAAAGGAAAGCAGACTGTGTTTCTGACGATGTCAAAATTTGTTTTTCGTGGAATAAAACCAAAGATTTGATGTTGTCTTAACCCTTAATCCACCCACCTGCTCAGAACAGCTCAAACAGCAGGACAGAATGTGGAAGAAAAGCTTTGGAAAACTGTTGATGTTCAAGTATACTTTTTTCTTTTTTCTTTGATCATTGCTCTGTTTCTCTCCACTCTTCTTTGCTGAAGATTTCAATTTCCCTTGAGATAGCACATGAATTGAATATTGTGAACCCGTCTGCCATGAAATGGTTCAAAGTTCTTCACAGTATTAAATACACATGCCCATATGAGCACGTTGCCTCTTCAGATTAATATGATGATAAAGGAGAGAGAGAGAGAGAGAGAGAGATTTCAGGTGGAGAGCCAATGTAGTTGCCTTGAGTTTCTTAGAATAATGGGACATGTATGTGAACAATAAAATTTATAAGTCGTAATGCTACTTCACAAACAAAACTGGACTTACCATAAAAAGGTCTATACAACCTTTTATCTTTATCCTGTCTACAAAGTTCTATAATACTCAGATTATTTTTCAAGTCCATTAAATAAAGGCAGAGGACCTTGATTGCTTATCTATAATAGTGCCCTAAATAAAGGTACCTGTGGTGGCATTTTAGAGTTTATTGACACATAGGCAACCTTAACCCTAACCCTTAAATCTTACTAGAAATGAACAATGGGAAATCTAAACCCTTACCCTTAAAGATTAGTCCCAAATATATTTGGATTCATAAGTAACAATAAATGGGGTTATATTAGCTTGTTTTGGAGCAATGAACCAGGATCCTGATAGCACATAAACTTGTTTTTGTTTCCAGTTTGTTTTTTCGTACATATACAGACTGAGCTATTTGTACCAGGAAACCATGATAAACAGCAATCCTAAATTGTTATGCAAGGTGAAGGCAAAGCCTTTGCAGAATTATGTGTAGCAATGCTATATTTCTCCCAGTAAAAAGCTCTCCCATTAGTCTGGTTGTTGTAGTATATTAGGAATTGATCCCCTTTAATTTTACTTTATGGATTAGAAGTACTGTGACTGTTTGTCATGTCTAGTTGGTTCTAAAATGGTAGCGCTTTAGAGTATGTAAAAATAAATAGCTGTTGATTGATTGAAACAGAAACATTTAATGAAACACAAACAAATTTATAGCTTGTAGAAAAAATATAAATGAGTACTAAGGAAGATTGTGGTATAACCATTGATTAATAAAGTTTTATTGAGAATTTCATTCATACATGACTCACACATGACATATATGAACTGAAAACAACCTTGCAAAAGTGGATAAGAACAAACACCAAAGAACCAATGAGTAGACAGGCTCGTTGAGACCTCTCTTGATAAGGAGAGAATGGGAGATCACCCCCCCCACACACACAAATTAAGAAAGTGACTTCCCACCCTCATTATGATTAGTATAAACAATTTTACCATATCTTCATCTATTCTTAATTAACAAACCTCTTCACCCTATAACTTCAACTTTTAACTATACGTGAGTCCAATAAGAAACATCTTTTTCAATGCAGGTGTCAACAGAAAGCCCAGAGTCCTAATCACATTCATTAATAAATCCAATATTAACCATTCCATATCTCAACTCTTAACCATTCCATATCTCAACCATTCCACATCTCAACTCAACTCTTATCTCAAATCAGTGTTTCACTTGATCTAGAAAGTAAACTTGCTGAGGTTTTAACATTTAAAAGGGAAACAGAAATGATGAACCAAGACAGTGACCTGGGTAATTTTTTTCCTCATGAATTTACAAAAGAAGCTTATTAAAGCCTCAAAGAACTGTGGGCAATGGGACAAGATATGAAAACAACAACAATTGAACATATTAAAGACTAAGAGGTTGTACTAAGATGAAGGTTAGAAGTTACTTCTTTATGTATTTCTTTTCTGTTTATTATATTTTCCCCTCTTTTTTCCTTATCCATGCACTTTTTACTCCTTTCTATTCTCTTTCTTTCTTTAAGTTTAATTTATATTAAATTTTACTATTATAAAAAAAGTCTTAATTAAAAACAATATCATGTTTCTGCAAGTTTACATTAAATTTTTATTTTAAAAAGAGGAAAATTTACACTGAACTTTATATTTAAAAATCCCTGGTTATTGGTTATGATATACTGTAGATTAGTTTGCTTCTCCCATTCCACTTGATTTAAAATATTTTTTTTTCATGGTCTTTTCTGCTGTTTTGGTGTTCCTAATTTATTTCCATCATAATGCTGCTTCACTGTGTGATTAGATTATTTTCATGGCATACGGTTTATGCTTTTAAAGTGCTTTTGGTAGTTAAAAGGACCTTTAACTTTTACTCTTACAAAAACTGATAGGTTATGTTCTACACCTTTAAACTGTATCAAGAGAGAGGAGAAATTTATCAAGTAAGATATATATTTGTAGTGCAGATCTTGGAATGGACAAATTTAGTTTACATCTCCATTCCCCAAATATATTTAACGGATGGCTTTGAGCTGCTCACTGTCCTTCAACTAACCTACTCATAGACATTTATTTTCTTTTTGATAGACCTTAAGTTTAGAAAACAGTTGTCACTCAACTCTCTATAACTATAAAGTATAAAATGTTAAAGACAACAAAACTAAACATTTGCAAGTTGTGTGAAATTTCCTAGGAATTTTGTAGTGCAACATCTTAATTGAAAAAACATTGTAGTCATCTACGCATTTTGCCATCTTCTGGACAGTGCCTTTGATGTTTACGCATTTAGCTGAAGAGTGATGTGAGAGATTGGCTTGGTTGTCACAACTCTTTAATCCTTTGTTTTGGTGTGGGGTTGGGGTGACAGAATGGAGCTGAGAGTTTACTGGCCGGATGCCCTTCCTGATGTCTACGTGGAGTTAGCAGCAGATATTTGTGCCCTGATAAACATCTGTCACTACCTGGGATTAAACTCTCAACCTTCTGAGTGGGAATTGAGCGTCTTCACCTCTAGGCCACTGCACCGCTCAATTTATAGTTGCTAGGCTCTAAATTAATGATTTAGAAATGTAAATGGGAAAGATCATCTGGAGACTGGGATTATTGGCTGAAGTCAGTCTCAGGATGGGGAAGCAGGAATCTTGTGGTTGAGGCTTGGAGGTCAGGTAGAGTGTTGGTGGCTGACAATAGCTGGCAGCTATACTGTGATAAAGCTTCACTGAAGATTTCAAGCAGAAGCCAGAACAGTTTAGTTTCTTAGTTTTAGATGTTTTAGATGTCCTACTTTTCTTTAGCATAAATATGTCCATATTGTTAATGCTAATTCTGCGTGTGTTTATTTATTTTTTATTTATTTATTTGATTTATATCCCGCCTCTCTTCACCCAGTTGGGGAACTCGAGGCGGCATGTTATAGAAATCATTCTGCAGATGCTTTATTTTGGTGAACATTTTTTTAGTCAAGATAGTATTTTCTATTTTGGGGGAACCAAATGTGAAATTTCTTAAATGATATGAAGGGCATTTCAAAGAGGGTCAAGCTTCCTCCTCCTCCTCCTCCTCCTCCTTACAAAAGGAAGAGTATGGAGTAGCTATATTGTTTTTCCTGAACATTTCCCTTAAACTTAAGGTTCATCCACATCCAACTGAGATTGATTTCTATTCTGTCCAAAGAGATAAAAATGAATTTATCAAATGGAATCGACTTTTCAAAACAATTAAAGCTTGTGAACTTCTACCTCAGTAGGAGGATTACAAGAAGAAGTACTGGAGCTTCAGATTTTCAGGCGATTTCTTTCAGTTTGTCCAGTTCTGGGCCTGGTGTATCCAGTGGCTTATTCGGTATTGAATGTTATTCCCCTCCATACATATCTTTCTATGTCATTTTGGTGGTTCTGAATATGAGGGAAAAAAGATAACTTCTCCACAGAACAACATCACTAGGACAACGTAATGGAGAAGGGACTGTTGGTTTTTCTGAGCTTCCTGTAATTTCAGAAATATCTGCTCAACTGGTGTTCATTTCTTGATTTGTTTATTCATCTGCCTGACTGTGTACGGAAGAAGGAGAATAGACTGCACAGGGAAGAAGTCAAGACTTCCTACTGTATAAATTAAACTATGATCTTTACCGCCAGTCTTTGATGGTTGTTTTTCTTCTTATTTTGTCAAGTCCCATTATGCGGCTTCATTTTCATACAGGAGACACACTGCAGCTTATTTTGTTTGGACGTAAACAATGTCTGGGAGAATAAATTACACATTTATGCAACTTGCCCATTCAGTTTGTTGTCAGAATATTACTCTGCTGAGAGGCAGGAAGAATGATATTATAACACTATTAACGCTTCTGTATTTTGCCTGGCATATTGCTAGATAGAATTTAGGGGATATATACACGATGTGAATAAAAGTCGCATCCCCCTCCCAGATCATCTAAATCCGTAGGCAAACAGATCAAGACACAACAATATTCCATGTGTCACAAATTACATAATGAGGTATGTGATGCCATTTGCTCCCTTTCCTGTCGCGTTATCTGAACCACTTTCTCCTCTCAGAAATGTTGATAAGGCAGCTTAATAGAGAATCTACTGGCTCATATGCATGCAAATGAATTCATCATCTCTCAAGGTATCTTCCTGAATGCTGTGGCTTATTAGAGAGTAATGCGAAGAGATGCAGTATATTGAAATAAACATGTACAGGTTTGTCTTTTATCCAAAAGGCTAAAAACCAGGAGACTGTGAGAACCAGCTGGCTGATATTGGGACAGTTCCCCTCTCTCAGCCAACCTCACAGGGTTGTTGTTGTGGGAAAAATAGGAGGAGGAAGGAGCATCAGCTATGTTTTCTGCTTGAGGTATTTGTAAAATTAATAAAGGTGAGAGAAAATAAATTTAAAAAATAAAATTAAATATTGAGGAACAAGTATGGTCTGCACTAATAATCTCAGAACACAAAGGAAGATATATTAGCCAAGCACCTCTGGCTTTCTTAAGGAATGGATTGACTTAGCATTCCAACTCCTCCATCTTTCTTATGTCCAAAAATCATAAGAGAACTATGCCCCAATAATGAACTTGATCCAAACTGTTCATGGGATTCTTTCCTTCCTTTTAGGATGAGTAACCCCACCCCCACCCCATGCATTCAAGGGAATTCTTCTCTCCACCGAAATCATTCAGGCTACAGCTTGGCTAGGAAAGCCAGCCTGCAACTATGTTGTCTGTTATTGTGAGTATATTATTTATTTCAAGAAATTTCAAGGCATTCAAGAAATGCCTTGTTCCATCCAAGTGTAATTATTGACCACCTAAAGCTAAAAGAAAAGTTCTGTTTGTATTTTTAATACAATCAATTTTAAAAACATAAGATGGATGCTCTTGTTTTCATCTTAAAAGAATTCGGGGCTATTGTTCTCTGGCCATATGTTTTAAAGCTTCTTGGGCTAGAAAACGGTTGCTATAGTATTGTGATTCATTGCACAGCCAGATGTTCAGGCCAGGTTTGGCACTTTTGTCCCCCCTCTCGAGTCTTTCACAAGGACCTGGGATACACAAATATGGATGTTTGATGGTGTTAATATTTATTATTGGTAATATTGCCATTATTATTTTGCCTACTATTTCTTTTCTTTAGGAAGATGGTTAGTGGTAGCGGGTCCTACCTGGAAGCTGGATCAAGGTGGGAAGGAAGCTGGGCCCACAGAGATGATCTGGGGGTTGTGACTTCTCCTCCATTCACACAACTGAGCCCCACAGTCAGTCTTTGTGTTTCTTGTTTTTCCTCACCTGCTTGAAATCCTTTGACTGCACAAACCTTCTATAATTCCATTATCTCATGACTGCAATAGCCTGGAAAATGCTTTAGCTCTTCTAAGAAATGCTAGAGAAGAACTCTCTGTTTTTCAAAGATAGTTGTTTTTATAAATGCGTAGGGTTTGTTTTTAAAGTTTTAGGTAAGTAAAAGAGATTCCCTTCCACCCACTGCACATCATTCCGTACAGACAATAAATGCAGCAGAAGCTGACATAGATCCAATCTGGCAATTATCTTTAAGATTATTAATGAGAAACTGATGGACAAATCTGCAGGATCAGAATCCTCCCTTCTTCCAAGGAAACAGCTAAATAAAGCGATTCTTCCCAGGATCACTCTTCCCTGTGGTACCTATGTGTTTGGAATCTACATTAAGTATTGATAAATTTCTGAATCTATCTGAAAGTAATGCTGTCTTTCCAATTTAGGGCAAGTAAAGTTTAATTATAATAATGGCAGGGCACACAAAGGCAAGTGGCTACCAGAACTGTAGTGATATAATCACCTGTGTGAAGCAGGATTCATATGAAGCCTTAATGCGGTTCAAGAGCACATAATTTAGCTTTAAGAAGTCTTTGGCAGATTTAATTGTGGGTAGTCCTTGACTCACTACCACAATGGTGTCCAAAGTTTCTGTTGCTAAGTGATGCTAAGTGAGACAGTTGTTAAGGGAGTCTTGCCCCCCTTTTACAACAAAGGCTTCATATGAATCCCATTGCAACCTTTGATCCATGTTTATATTTCTTTATTTGTACAGTTTCTCACCACACTTTTTTGTATCTTTTCCTTAACTTTCCATTACATATATTCTTATGTTTGGCTTTTGTTCATATAATTATTAAAATTAAAAATATGTAAATAAACACAAATAAAAGGAACGACATTTAATGGGACTTTGTTGAAATATATTTAACTGTGATGAAAATATCAGATTTTAAAAAGAGAAGGCTCTTGACAGACTGGCAGTTCTGAATTCCATTTTCCTTTTGTGTAGGATAATTGTTTTTGTCCAAGGAGCTCATATCTTTGGTGGCAGGAGTGGGTCACTGAAGAGTTTCCATCTTCTAAGCAATGGACGAAGCCCTCGTGTTCCTCTTTGACTGGAGAACCAGGTTGCAACTCTTAAAGTAGAAACAGAATATGAGGTGAAAAACCATGCACATTAATGTCCATGGTTAAACTTTGGTTGATGTTGATGGCTTTAATATAGTAACCCTAATATACTGAAATAGAAGCCATGTTCTCCACTCCACTAAATTATTATTTTTACAGGCTTTAAAGGGGAATTAAACTCATATTGAAGTCAATCGTGAAGCCCAGATTTTTCATATACAGTACACGCCGTTTCATACAAATATGTTTTTTTTCAAATTCATATCTTCATATTTTTCAAAATGTATATAGATTTTATTGCTCTGATAATGTTTTGAAATGCAACAAATGAGAAAAATTAAATACGCAAATACTTATTCTTCAATAATTACTGCAAGCAAGGAGCAAACTTAGAAACAGCTTTGTAATATCTTTGTTTTTTTCTTTTGCCTTGATGTAATAATTTTCAAGGCTGCCTATTAATCAGCTTATTCAGCTATTGAAAGAACACTAAATAAATATTTTGCATTGTTTATTCAGGCGACAGTGATTCCATGAATCATAAGCAACTTTGTGGTGGAAAGGAATAAAGCCTGCATCACAAACTCTGTTCCTTACATATTTGCTAGTGACAGCAAAACTCAAGTACTAAAGGGCAGAACTTCCATAGTCATAAATAATGCATATTTACTTATTTAACACCATCATGGTTAGGAACAGAAACCTAGGATAGCAATTTATAGCAATATATCTTGCTGAATAGAGAAATCCCACATATACAGTACAAAAAAACCAAAACAATATAGTGAGTTTAAAAGGACTTATTGCAACCTAATAGATTTCTTTATTGCATACAGTATGCAACAGGGATATTTTATACACACACAGACACAGACACAGACACAGACACACACACACACTATTGTGGATTACTGTAGTCCCCTTGGTGTTTGCAAAGCTGGGAAAGAAATAGTTTTTCTGTTTCCTAATGACAGATGTAGGTTGACACCACTAACATGTAATCATGACTTAATACATTCAATCTAGTAGTCTTGACCTAAATTTAATTTCTTGACTTTCATGCTTTCATCTTAATTTTTTTCTCCACTTTTGGTAACCTCCTACATCAAAGAGAATTTAGGAGAACCTGAACATTTGCATAATTTTTTAACTATTTTATTTAGGCACAATTAATGTATTATTAATTGGTGGCATAGTGGTTAAGAATGCAGTATTGCAGGAAAACTCTGCCCACAGTTTAGAATTCGATCCTGACCGATTCAAGGCTGACTCAGCCTTTCATCCTTCTGAGGTTGGTAAAATGAGGACCCAGATTGTTAGGAGCTATAGGCTGACATTTGTAAACTGCTCAGAGAGTGCTGAAAAGCATTATGAAGCAATATATAAGTCCAAGGGCTATTGCTATTACGGTATGTATCTTTAGTTCTTTATCCTTAATCAATTTAGCAGGATGTCAAGCTGACCAACAGCTAGTAATTCTTTTGTTATTTATCCATTGCCTAATAAAATACAACTTCTGATTTTATCTCCCAATGAATCTTCCATCATGATATTTTTTTAAAAAGATAGGCAGCACTTTTCCAGGTTAGACACTTGTTACATATACCCTAAAATACTCTTCGCCATAACTTTGTGCATTTCTTTTGCAGTGTCTGTTTTTGTACAATTTGTATTTTCTTAAACGGTTGAAATACTGTTTTTCTTAATTGCCTCATTCAGTCCTTGCATAATGATACATGATTTTACTTTATGAATGTCTTTTATGCAGGCAATTTCTAAAGCTGTTCTAAAGAAAGCATTCTTTTTAGTTGTTATTCTAATCATGTAATGTCTAAACTTGGTGCTCACCATTGTCATTTAAATTTGCCCATTTTTTTTAAGGAAAAAAAGCACATAAATACATTATCTTCTAGCTATATCCTTATAAGTTATTTGTTGCTTTGTATCCCAGAGAATGGATAAGATCTTTTTTCTGAGCAAGGCCATAAGGAATTACATTTTTTCTATAAAAGATTTTACAACCTCCAGATAAGGAAATGTATAAGAAACCAACTTTTTATTCATCCTGAACTCTAAAGGTATGTCCATTGTATCTCTCACAGAGATTTTTTTGGTTAACACCTTGGTCCAAACTCTACAAAGTTTGTTTCATTAAAGGAAGTGAGAACTCTGCTACTCTGCTTTGTAAACCATGGTTATGGCTTAACTTATATGAATCCAATTCTGATTTCTGAAATAAGCCCTAATTAAATTTGGCAGTTATATAAATACTGCATTGGCAAGCTTTTTAGAGATTCAGCAATGTAATTAAAAGCAGTTCTTGGTTCTAATCTAATTCTGTCTCATGCCTATATGTGGAAGAAAATTCAATTTGCTAGGTGTAATTTAGATTCTTAGTAAGGAAAGCTTCACAAAAGGTTAATTCTGAGTCAGTAGCATGGTAGGGTATCCACCGTGTCAGTGTGTGTACATTGAAAGGGGTGGGGCTCTGATCAATAGCACCACAGCTATTGGTACTGTTTTTAGCAATGTTTCTTTCATACTTTCATAATCCTTTCATGCAACGCAAGAAGATACAATTGATGGCAGAAGATATTAAGACACTTTGCTCCCATCGTTCAAAACATTCAGTATATTTTTTATTTCAAATATCCCTAACTAAAGGAGAGATATTAAAGCAGCAATCCTATGTCTATTCACCTGGAATTATGCCCCAGAAATGCAGTATAATTTATTTATCAATAAACGCTCGTAGATGAATCTATTATTAATTTTCAAGTTACCTGTTCAAAGGACTTCACGCCAAGGTCCTAAATTAATGCTAGGTAGATTTTCACATGACACAAAATCTTTAGGAAATTTCCCAAGTAGAAAAGGATCAAGGGGTGCTTCCGTCAAGCCTGTATTATCACAAATAAGTCTGGATAAAGAATATTTTCCAAGCTCCTGCCTTTGAGCATCAGTAAAAATGTTGATGTTCTCCCACCAAAATCTACATGGAAAGAAGATCCCAATACAATTACAATCTATCAGTGTACATCCCAATTTCATAGAACTAAATTTTCTGTTATTAAAATATGTATTAGGACATGGCTAGCGATGGATTAACATTTGTGCAGAGGGTAGAGCATTATAAAATAGAATCTTATACGAATGGCTAAGGATTATATCTTGCATTGAAGGATATAGAATAAAAGTAATATCACGGATTTAACAGTATAGCATTAAGAATACTGAATGCAATTCTACTTCACCATGTGGGGGAAATGTAACTTCGTCCAGGCCCTAAAGATGCAGAGCACTGAGCATGTGGGTGTTTGTCAATGCTGCTCCAATGATATTTTCCTGCTGCAAATGATGTGCTTTCACCTTGAACACTGAGAAGACTTTTGTACTATAATTGTATCCATTTCCACTTCTACCAAGCAACAGTTCCCTAGTAAAGCAGGCTCCTGGTTCGCATGGACTACATTACAAGTATATTTGTCTTTTCCACTGTAGATCTTTGCACTCCCCCTATCTTGCTCATGTCCAGAGTACTGTTTAAGGCACTTCTAGGTTGAAAAGATTAGCTAGTAACATCACCACTGTGCAGGGGATGCCCATGGGGGCTCCTATCATGTCCCTGCCAAGGAGCTGGAGCAAATGACAGGAGCTCACCCCATCACACAGCAGCACTCAGGTCTCGAACACGGGCTTGCTAACTTCCAACCCAGAGATCCTTTCACTGATATGTGAGCATCTACAAAGAGATCACTGGTGCCATGTTGGCAGAGGATGTTAGCTATGTAATGGGGTATTGAGTCCTTGAGTTCTATTGGGGATCCTCAGTCTATTGGGGATCCTCAGTCCAATTCCTCAAGTCACTGAGGGTTTGTTATTCCTTCTTGGAGGAATCTGTAACTTCCAGTCATAATATAATTCATGATAGGTGTGGTGTTAGTATTGACGATGATGGACAAATTTGAGGGAGGAAGGAAGGAAGGAAGGAACTTCAAGAAAGGAAGGAAGGAAGGAAGGAAGGAAGGAAGGAAGGAAGGAAGGAAGGAAGGAAGGAAGGCCTTCACTGTGCTGAAGCTCACTAAACCTATTGAGTCCAGATATCTAAATGGCTCGCCCTGTTTGTTCTGTAAAAGCAAGTATCATCCAATAATGCAGGTACAGTAAACTTACCTATCACCATCTCTCAATGCTTTCATTTGCTTTCCAATCATACATGCAAACAAGGGACCCGTTCTGGCATCAGGATGAATATTTTCTACTATTCCTCCCAACCAGACATCAATATTGTTGGGGCTTCTGTAGAGTTCCATCATTCTTCGGACAACGGTTTTATTCTCTATTGCTGTCATCAACTCCTGTTCTGTCCTTAGTCTTGGCAAGTCACAGAATTCTCGCCAGTCGTTGTAACCTACCGATATTGCATGCACAATAAGATTCAAGCATTTTTCTCTTTTTTAGATATACAAAAGTACCCTTACCATGATAGTGCATCAATTCTAAAAAAACCTGAACTTCTGTCTCCATGAAATAATATTTTTGTTGTACCAAAAGCCTTTTGTAGAGTGAGAATCCTTGAGACTATATGGACACAACCATGCAGTTTTCATGGCATTGGTATGCAAGTGATGTGACAGTACTGTCTTTTTGAGAATTTTTTTTTCAATTTCCGTTTCAAGCCCACAACCCTGGTATATCCCCATGGTTCCCAAACCATGTGTAAACTCAGCCTAGAGCAACAGTGGACTTTTTCTAGTATTTAAAAAAATTCTAGAAAAAGTCATTGCTTTGTCTTGGCATAAAGAATGTATTTGTCATATTGGAATGCTCACTCAAAAAATTACATTGGCTAGGTAGGCCACCTATCCAATGTAATTTTAGGACCAAGCATTGAACTAGTTTGGATTGAAACTAGCCCAAGAATCAGAGAAAAAAGTTTTGAGAGGGGATTTGAGATACAGTTTTGCCAATTCAAATCCACAATCCTGTGCAAGTGAAGCTGTGATACAGTAAATATTTTGCATGGCCCACATCTTACATTGCGCCAATAGAACACTCAGATGCTCTCTGATTCATCAGCATTGTGTATAGATGTGATTTTTCTGCAAAATACTGTTGTAGAAACAGTAACTGGATTTGTTCATAAGTCTCAGTCCAGCTTGGTCCTGCTCATCATAATGGTAAACCAATCACTAATTTGATTTAGGGCTTTTCAGGACTAAGAGGCTCAAAGATGTCACTATGAACAGCTAATCTTCAGGGTCAGAGTATTATAGCAGCTATATTCTATTAATTTAAAGAGAGGAACTTGTATTGAGGTGAATTATATAAAACATCGGAAAGAGGATTGGAAATTGATGGTAACAGATTGAAAAACTAGATCTCTGAAAGCTTGAATGGAATGTTTCATCTGATATTAAAAGTTTTAGTTCAGAAAGAAAATGAATACTGTATGAAAGAGAGAACTCTACCCAAAACAGATTAATCCTGTATAGATTTTAGGGCTTTGTTTGGAAAAGGTGCATTAGAACAGAGGTCCCCAACTGGTGGTTTGCGGACCACTGGTGGTCCATGAGAAAATTTGGGTGGTCCACGGCACACCTGGGTGGAAGAGCACTCAAAGAGCTATT
>JANHGC010001795.1:114264-124957 GCA_027560395.1 Boaedon fuliginosus
AAAAAAAAAAGAATAATAAGCATTTTTAATTACACTGGGTTTAGATGTGCACTGGGAAAGCAAGAAATAGAAGTCTCTTTTAGTATCGCCAGAAAAAATGCTTAAATAAACATAATTGTCCAATAGAAAGGGAGGTATTATATGACTTATATGTCTGTGAACTAGATTGCTGTTCATCAGCATGTCTTTAAGAATGCAATTTGCCCTTGCGTAGGCTTTGAATATATTTTCTGCTGGCTTTTAATATTAATGCAACTATTTGATGTTTGGCTTGCTCCTTTGGGTATTAAGGGAAAGTCTTCAAGAACAAACGGAATGGACCCTTCCCTTCCACTAATACAGGGGTGTCAAACTCATGCCGTCACAGAGGCGTCACGTGACATATCAGGACTTTTCCCCTCTTTGCTAAACTGGGCATGGGCGTGGCCAGGGTGTGTGACGCATCCGGCCCCTGGGCCGGGAGTTTGACAGCCCTGCACAAATATCTGAAAATTGATTTGTTTCTCCTTTGTCTATGAGTTTTGGCATCACTTTCAAAACCTTTTCCAGGATGGAAAAGTAGACATGATCGAGAAAACTACACGTGGAAACAATTTTTATGAAGGTAGATTGAAGCATTTGGCATGAAATGTGAGGGAGTTAAAAATGCACAGGCACACATTCGCCTCAACCAGAGTCTATATTGTACTAAAAGAAAACTCTTACAACTTTTCTATTTCATTCATACCTTCTAACACTGATGATTGTAGAATAATTCACAATGTTTACTGACCTTCTGAAATATCATCTGCTTCTTTGGGGCATATAAATTGATTTTTCCACTTCTTTGAGTGCCATATGGCTCTTTTGTATCCACATCGGGATACAAAGCAACAACAGCAACAACCACAACAACTATCAGCTGAGAGGATGAGATATAAAGAGACATTGTCTGCAGAAGCAGTTGCAGAATAATCTTTTATTGGAAGTTTTGTTCTGCTTTTTTCCTCATAAGTACATTATTTAGTGCTATGAGATGGGAGTGGGGGGCGGAATCTGAACAATCTTTCACCAAAGTATAAAGGGACAAATTTTGTGTGCAGTGTATTTTATCAACTCCGATCGAAACCACGTTTTCAGCTGCTGTAAGAACAAACTACTTGATATATCACATGGCTAACACCCAGCTGCTCTTCTATTATTATTTTTCTTTATATTAGAGAAAGAACACAATGATTTGATCTAGATTGTGACCTCATTTTCTTTCAGAAATTTACTTCTGTAGGAGAATTTTTTAAAAATATTAAATTTATGACAAGGAAGGAGAATAAAAAAAACCCCACCTTGTAGGTAATATGCTTTTTAAAATATATATATATATATATCTGGGACATGGTTGGAAGTATTTTATTCCATCCCCTGATAAACAGAAATTTCAACCCAAATTTGACCACTTGGGTTTTGGGGGGGGGGGGGTTTGGTTAAAAAAATAATAGCAGAATTCTACACTGTTGTATACGGGTAGTCCTCGACAACAGTTCATTTAGTGACCATTCAAAGTTACAATGGCACTGAAAAAAGGAACTTATGACTGTTTTTCAGACAGTTTTGTGACTTTTGCAGCATCCCCATGATTGTGTGATCAAAATTCAGATGCTTGGCAACTGAACGACCATTTACGGCCGTTGCTTTGTCCCCAGGTCATGTGATCATCTTGTGCGACTTTCTGACAAGCAAAGTCAATGGGGAAGCCAGATTCACTTAACAATAGGGTTACTAACTTATCAACGGCAGTGATTCATTTAGCAACTGTGGCAAGAAAGGTCATAAAATGGGCTAAAACTCTTACTTAACAACATAAATTTTGGGCTCAATTGTGGTCGTAAGTGGAGGACTATCTTTATTGTGTACAGAATACACAATTTCATCCCCAGTGCAAGCAGTGGGGTTTAATCAGCATCATTTGTTTTGTTGATTAAAACAGAATAGCTCCAGCCACTCTAAAGGAATGAAAATCAGCTTTTTCTTACTTTCCTCCACAGCTCCTTGTGCTATCTAGCAGACTTTATACAGTGCACTCAATCAGGTCTCTTGAAGATCAAGCAATTGCACTAATTAATTCATTAAATGTATACGGCTGCCCATCTCACTTGCAGAAGACCGCACAAATCATACTCTTCTACCATTAAAAGCAATTAAAAATTAACAACTACATTAAAAATACAATAAAAAGACAGAAGAGAATTCATTCTACCTATATACAGTATACCCATTAAATTGACTCCACAGCACTTCCAATTGTTGAGTGCCTTCCAGAAACCTGGAATTTTGGGGAAATTTTCACCCAGAGGGTTCCAGAGGATGCCTGCCATAGCAGAAAAGACTCTGTTTCTGGATCCTACTTAACAACGCTCCTTAGCTGACAGCACCTGTCCCTTCTGTTGGATCTGATAGGATGACCAGATGCAATCAGGAAGAGAAATAATCTGGGCCCTGTGCCATGGAGGGCTTTAAAGGTTATTCCCAGCACTTTGAATTGGAGCTGGAAACAACACAACAGCCAGTGTAGTTTGTGAAGCAGAGATGTAACACGTGCAGTTCTTGAAACACACCTAACTGCCCACGCTGCTGCATTTCGAAGCTTCCAGATAATCATCAAGAGCAGTGGTGTGATTCTACCAGTTTAACAACTGGTTTGCTTTGTGCATGTGCTAAATGCACACTGTGTGCGCATTCCCTTCAAAATTAGCAAGAAACCGTACCTTTTTGTGTAGCCGGCAGTAAAGAAAAACAGCTGAGACGCAGCAATGTGCACTGCCGCGCCAATCAGCTGGCCTTCAAACAAGGGAATACAAGAATAGCACAGGAGTGGGAGGGTGGGCCCAACTTATTGCTGGAAGAACCGGTTTGCCAGAAACGGCCCAAATGGAACTACTGGTTCACCCAAATTGGGCTGAACCAGTATAATCCCACCCCTGTTCAAGGGTAGCTCAAAGTAAAGCATGTTACTATAATCCACTTGAAAGGTTACTAGGATGTGAGTAATTGAGAGTAGGACTTCCCAACCCAGGGGTGGAAGCAAGTGATGTACATCATGAAATCAGGCAAAGACCTTCCTGATCACAATGGTTGTTGTTCAATCTGCTAAATCATGTCCAACTCTTCACAACCATGGACCATAGCAAGCCAACACCCCCTGTCCTCCACTGTCTCCCTGAGCTTGCCCAAATTCATGTTCATTGCATTGATGACATTATCTAACCATCTTGACTTAGTCTTCCATCCTTCCAAGATGGGTAAAATGAGGATCCAGATTGTTGGGGGCAATATGCTGACTCTGTAAACAGTTTAGAGAGGGCTGTAAAGCACTATAAAGTGGTATATGAGTCTAAGTGCTAAGTCTAAGTGCTATTCCTATCTTCTTTTCTGAGGTCCTCTTTTCCTTTTGCTTTCATCCTACCCCAACATCAGGGTCTTTTCCAAGGAGTCCTCTCTTCTCATTAGGTGGCCAAAGTAGTTCAGCTTCAGTTTCAGTATCTGTCCTTCCAAAGAACAATCAGGGTTGATTTAATTTTAAGAATTGAGTGATTTGATCTCCTTGCAGTCCAAATGATTCTCAATTGTCATTCGCTTTTTGAATCACCAGCAAGGAGACTTCTGATAGGCTACACTGTTGCTGACGTCATTCAACCCCTGGCCCTCAGCCCAGACCTTGACTGTGAGAGCTCGGGACCTGGTGATCTACCACCTGCCACCCATCTTATCTCACAGGCCATACACAAAGAGGCAGCAGGCCAGATTTGGTCCAAGTATTCAAAGACTAATACTTCTCTATTTTCTCTGCCAGAGTTTTAGAGAATTCAGTGATTTCTGTATTAAAGTGAATGTAGAGTCATTTGTGAATTAAGATGAATGTGCCTATTGATATTGGCAGCCTTTGTAAAGGTTTCAGCAAATAAATGCCATGTGCCATTCACAGATGCAGCATTGTGCTTGGGTTTTTAAAAGGGAATTAATGAAATAGCTATGCTACAAAGTAAATCCATTTGGCCAATAGGGTCCTCCTTCAAGTTCAAATAAAATGAAATCAATTTTTGTTCACTTGGCTGAAGTGCTTTCAAGTCTTAGTTCATAAAAATCAGCACACGTAACCCTGAGATCCTGTGTATCAAATTATTAAGAGTTTGTTAGGCTGTAAATAAATCAGAAACTGCCTCTTCAATTCAAGAGTCCTTTGTCACTCTCAAGGGTAGCATTGAAACTTACTGCCATTGCACTCTTCAGTCTTTCAATGAGAAATCTAAACAATTGAGTTTTCACAGGATTGAGAATGCTATTACTCTGTGAAGATCAGATTTAAAATAATACAACTCCTTTCTTTGTTTCCTTTCCTCCCCGGTAATATTTGGCATTCTCATAATATATTCCTGAGACTTCAAATCAAAAATCCTCAACCTGGACAGTACCTACTGTATCTTAAGTTATTATAATTAAGGAACAAATATCTTCCAGAATCCTTTCAAGTCTTCCCAAATTTCCCATCACCACCAGTTTCAAAAACATTTTCAAGTTACCTAACTGGTATTTTATGGAAAATATGATTATTTAAAGTAATTATGTTACGGAAAGGAAACAGATTTGAAAGATCACCTAAGTTGCACAAAAGCTTGTAGTTACATTTCTAGACAATGATGTATACACTACCAACAAAGATACAAATATAAATATTTGGATTTAGAGTCCATATGATTTTTAAATTCAGTTTCTTTGGAGAAGGATAAAACCAAAAACCACACAATGTTCATTGTGACCATTTTTTTCCTCATATTTTTGATAGTTCTTTTGAATAGTTAAAAGGTATGCCACTGAGTTAGGCCTGGCACCTAAATTCTCTATGCCATATGGACAATACCTACCCCAGTACCAATCCATAGCTTAACAGAATACCAGAATTGGAAGGGACCTTGGAGGTCTTCTAGTCCAATTCCCTGCTCGATCAGGAGACCTTGGACCATATCAGACAAAGGATTGCCCAATCTTTTCTTTAAAATCTACAGTGATGGTACACCCCCAACTTCTGGAGGCAATTGTTCTGTCAGGACATTTCTCCTTAGTTCCAGGTAATTTTTCTCCTTGATTAGTTTCCATCCATTGCTTCTTGTCCTGTCTTCAGGTGCTTTGAAGAATTAGGTTGGTTGGTTGACCCCAATTGGTTGACCCCTTCTTCTTTGTGGCAGCCCCTTAGATATTGGAACACTGCTATCATGTCACCTCTAGTCCTTCTTTTCATTAAACTAGATATACCCAATTCCTGCAACCATTCGTTGTATCTTTTAGGCTCAATTCCTCTTAACATCTTTCTTGTTCTTCTCTGCACTCTTTCTTAGAGCCTCAACATCTTTTTTATATATCCTGCCCACCGATCTTATCTCTTGACTTTCCTAAGCCCAACCAAGCCCACTTGCTTTCTTCTCAATCATCTTGTATGACATGACCAAAGTCATGTGAGCAGCCTGTCTTTAGTTGTCTAGGACTCATTGACTGGTTTTGTTTGTAGTCTACAGTATTCTTAATAATAGTCCCCAAATCCATAATTTGAAAGCGCCTGTCTTCTTTCTCTTATTTTTTTTTTAATGTATTCAATACTTTATCATTGGAAAACCATTGCTTTGTCTAGTGTTGTCATAGAAATATTCTTACCTTTTTTGATTTGGCCAATTTCATCTTCCCACGGCCTGTCCCTTTACTGATCCCCTTTACTGCCTTCAGATCTACGTCATCAATAAGATGTTTGCTAAGCATGCTAGTTGACATGACCTTTGAATGCTTTCCCTCTTGACAACCGCCCCCCCCAGCCATCTTTCATTTTCCAACTTTTACTCAAAATGATTTTACTTCAGGTAACAAGGTGACATCCCCTTTACACCTCAATTTCTTAGCATTTTAATTTCCAGTTTTGGTTCTGGTTGCTGTCCCTTCCAGTCCTGCCAAGTTCATAATATATTTGCTGCACAAGTTAAGTGGGATGAGAACAAGAGCTGTATTCTCTCTCTATTCTTCATACCCTTTTCTCTCAGCTTCTGAAAGCGTTTCTCAAAAGAAAAGACAAGGGTCACCTGTTACTTGTAAAATATATATTTCAAGTTGTAGCATCATATGCACAGTCATAGTATGCTCGGTTATGGTCAACAGAGCAAAGATTCTTTTCCTAAATTCTCTTCTTTCCATTTGCTTAGCTATTTGATTTCATCTTCCTTTTTTAAAAAACTTCCATTTCATTTGGCATTTCTCTCTGTGTGTAGGGCTTCTACTCACCTTGTTAGAATTTTAAACAAATCATTGCTTAAGTAAGGAATTAGTGCAAAAGCCTGGTAAATCTGCACCTTCTGTTGCCTCTGTTGTCTTTGGTATAGAATCTATCCCACAATTGCCTGCTGCCTCCGACGGCGTAGACTTGTTCCTGTGGACATAGAATCATTTGCAGATTAACGGCGTCGTCTACAGCTTTAAACAGCTCAGTTGGGTATTTTTATTGCCTCCGGTGCCTTTATACTTGACAGCCGGATTATTGCTTCTTATGTGTAACTTTTTAGTGGAATTGGTTCTCCGTATAGAGATGTTTCTGTCACTCCAGAATTTCGTTTGTTGAAGGGTTTCAATATAACATTGTTGTCTTTTAACCTCATTTGCCTTCCTATTTTCTAGTAGTCCTTCTCCGTGATTATTCTTGAATATATTAGCAATAAATGTTCTTATGAGCTTCTTAAGAATAGTATTCTTTTGCCTTTTTTCTATTATTTTCTTCTATGCTTCTATTCTAGCATTCTTAAAATTGAGATCTTTCTTTGTTGCTTGTTGTTGTTCATTGTCATTATTTGCCTTTCTTGTTTCCCAAAAATTTCATTGTTTTTTGTCTTTCCTTGACTGGATAGCATATTCTGAAAGTCACCGGATTCTTTCCTGTTTAACAGTTTGAGAATGTTTTTTCCACTTCGGTTTTTATAGAGTTTCCTTTCTCTTCACTGGACTCTTTTGGTTTTGTTACATATAAGTTAAGCGTTCTGAATCACCGTATATCTGAGCCACACAAATTCATAAAACAATTTAAATTTAAACTTTAAATAGTTTAAATGATTTAAATAAGTTAAAGTTAAATCAATACATTTAAAAATAAATAGCATTTAATGGCAGACAAAGGTGAGATTTTTTGAAACCCTGATATGGTATTCTAGCTTTGTATCTTCCAGATGAAATCGTAAAAATAAAAGTGAAGGTTTCCCTATCTGGTTGTGTCTGACTCTAGGACATGGTGCACATCTCCGTTTCTTGGTTGAGGAAGCCAGCGTTGTCCAGAACACTGGAACACTGTTAACTCCCCACCAAAGTGGTGCCTATTTATATACTTGCATTTGCATACTTTAGAACTGCAAGGTGGGCAGGAGCTGGGGCAAGTAACAGGAGCTCATCCTATTGTACAGAACTTGGGTCTCGAACCTGGGCTGTCAGTTTCTATCTGACAAGCTTAGCATCTTTAACCACTGAGCCATCCCGCTCCCTGGAAATTGTACCAACATAAAATTGTTTCACACTCCAGCTCCTGGAAGTCCTGTAATTACTAAACTGCACTTCTTCATCTTCTGTTTCAAATATGTGGTTGATTGATTTCATTGTTATCCACCTCATAATATTCCAATGTAAAATGTGTGTTTTCATTGCTTGAAGCTGGTGTTTATCAAAAATTTGTCTTCACAACATTCTATTAACATACACTATATCCTGCATCACTGCATTTATTCAATCAAAATATTCTTGTAATTCAGGATGCTCGTTTCTTCAACATTAGCATTTCAATCATATAGCAGTGCATGATGTAATTCCCAGATGTTGATTTAACACTTTTTGCAATTTGCCATAGCATTCTTTAATTTCTTCTGTCATTATGACTATGGTAAGTGCATAATTTTTGCAATGTAGATGTTACTGGATTTCCACTGATTCTAATAATTATGATCTTATCGTTTATTGTGCTATAGCTGAATGCATACTTTATAATGTCCTTTTTGAGTATGATAGCCACACCATTCCTTTATATGATTACACAGATTGAATGTAATCGTAATGTAATCATCTGATTGAAATGACAGATTTCATCCCGCTTAACTTCATTTCTTCCTAAAACATTTATTTTAGTATGCTTCACTTCACTTCAAAAATCTCAGCATTTCATCAGTCATCATTTGTCTTATGTATTCCAACTGTTTTTTTCCTGTGAAGCATACCAGAGAAAGATTAGGACCATTTCCACCTTGTTGGCCTTCCGAAAAGCCACGAAGACCTGGCTTTGTCGGTGGGCCTGGAATTGATTACCTCTCCCTCTTGAATGTTGTTGATTGATTGTTATTATTTTTAAATTATATTCATTGTTTTATTAAATTGCTGTTAGCCGCCTCAAGTTCCCTTTGACCGGGGAAATGAGGCAGGGTATAAATCAAATAAATAAATAAATAAATAAATAAAAAGAAGCAGGTTTTTTTTAAGTGCCTTAGTTAAATTGAATCTGCTGAATGGTATGGCTCTAGGAATTCTTCTCTCCATACTGGTATCATCAGTGACCAGAATGTTGTCCATTTATCATGTGAGTCTCTCCAGATCATCACATGAAAAGCAAATGTTTTACCCCAATAATTAGAGGGATGTTTTTCAACCAAGAAAAGTGTATCATCCAGCACCCAAACTATCAAGTACAAAAGATCGGGTCCATATGCTTGTTGATCAAGTCCAATTAAACTGATTTATTGGAAAAATGCCTATGCACAGGACTCTTCTCAACTAAAGGTTAGTACCTGCTTGGAGTTGGATTAGAGTCAATGGAATGTAAGGGAGGTTAGATTTAGTTTGCTTGTGGCTACCTAGAGATTCTAGACTGCTCCCTCTTTTAACTCTTCCCTCAGGACCTGCAACTTCTTCTTCCACATAAACGTAATAGTTCAGCTATAGCATGGCTATATTTTGGCAACAATCAGGTGGGGTTTGCCCATACATTTTTCCTGCTTTGCTTTTATAGTTTCCATTTGCCTTCATCCTTAGAGTAGAGTTGCCTTCTACATTCCCTTTCAACCTCACCGGCAAAAGTGACCCTTCCAGGATCACTTCCAGAATTAGTGCCAACATCACTCTGAGAGTCATTGAAGCTACTGAACCATCCCACCATGTCAAATTTGCAACCCACTGAGTTAGGCATGGAGACAGCTTTCTTCCATGGTACATTTTTTTTAAAATGGTACCATTAAAATATTTTGCTTAAAAAAACACACTGATGGTGTTAACTATCTTTGTCTTTGATTACTCTGTCTTTCTTTAGCTGCTCCTCTTTCCCATATCATCGCACTCACTTCCATATTGTGTTACATTATCACATGCATAAATGCCCATTATTAAGTTGTCCATTTTCTATCTTCTTAGTATTTTCTGTGATCTATACTAATTCCTTGATCCCTTTAATCTTGCAACACTAATAGTGCTGTGCATTGGTATACATGGAAGGAATTCAAATCGGTTACTAAAGTGTTTTTTTAATTATTTAAAGCAGATATAGATGACTTAACCCCAGAGATTCATATTGGCTGATCAGTCCCATTTCTTTTTAATCTCTAGGGTCTTGAATTTGAATTTGAATTTATTAAATTTATACCCCGCCTCTCTTCCCCAGTCAAGGGGAACTCAAGGCAGCTTACAGCATAGTTAAAAATACAGTAATAAAATGAACATTATAAGAACATTTAAAACTAAGCTATAAAACTTAAAACCATAGTCATACAACACACATACAATCATTCTCACTGGGAGTCATCAATTCCATGCCCGCTGACAGAGCCAGGTCTTCATGGCTCTGTGGAAGGCCAACAGATTCGGAGCTGTTCGGATCTCCATGGGGAGTTGGTCCCAGAGGCCCGGTGCTGCTACAGAGAAAGTCTTCAACCAAGGGCCTACCAGCCGGCATTGCTTAGCTGATGGGACCTGTAGGAGGCCAACTCTGTGAGATCTAACTGGGCACTGGGAGGAATGAGGTGGCAGAAGGCAGTCTTGAAGATACCCCATTCCTAAGCCGTGAAGGGCTTTGAAAGTTGTCACTAGCACCTTAAATTGCACCCAGAAGACTATTGGAAGCCAGTGCAGCTCACGGAGGAGTGGTGTTATGTGGGTACACCAAGGTACACCTGTAATCACTCCCACGGCCACAATCTGGACCAATTGGCCTTCCAAGTGCTCTTCAAGGGAAGCCCCATTACAGTAATCGAATTGAGAGATGACAAGGGCATGCGTGACTGTAAGGAGAGCCCCCTGATCCAAAAAGGGGCACAGCTGGTGCAACAGGCAAACCTGTGCATAAGTTCCCTTGGCCACAGCCACCAAATGATGTTCCAATTGCAGCTACAGATCAAAGGGAACTCCCAAGTTGTGCACCCTTTCTGAGGGGGCAATTTCTCCTCCCCCACCATTAATGATGGACAGTCCACAGGACCATGCGGAGGCAACATCCAAAGCCACTCAGTCTTATTGGAGTTGAATCTGAGCCTGTTGGTCCCCATCCAGATCCTCACAGCTTGCAGGCACCAGGACATCACCTTGAGGGTAGATTCCTCAATCTCCCCCGGTTTCAGGAGGGAGCGAGTCACCCTAAACAGGGTGGCTGGGCGACAGTCCATGGATGCAA